>JAFBJS010004884.1:58131-76432 GCA_016785265.1 Paraplagusia blochii
GCTGCCTTCATGTCGGAGTTTTAGCCAGATGTGTATAAGAGACAGCAACAACACATGAACTTGCAGACTTTGAAGGTTTTAGAGCAAATGTCATACCTTCTTCCTTTTCCCCTTCTGGGCTAAGTTACATCCTGCAGGCCCAAAGGAACATTTGTTCCTATGGCAGAGCACAGACTCACTAACGCACAACTGTAGTCAGAGTTAATTTATACACACACAACAGAAATCCCCTCCTCTGACTGACCTGCTCCAGCCAGCGTCCCCTGAGATGCATATTAAAATGTCATTACCGAGAGTTTTTTCTTTTTTTTTTTTTTCTTTTTTCTGAGCAGCTATTGTCATCATGTCTCAGCAACAGACCATCAGGTTACGCAGCACTACATAAACAAGGTGTACCACAACACGGCAATAAAAAGGTCAATTATGGAATGTGTGAAGAGATATTGGCGAAAAAGGAACTCTCTCCCTCTCTCTCTCCTTCCGTAGTTTCCACGCAAAGTCTGAGAGCACAGATGTTATCTCGCGCTCTCCTGGCGGCAAATGCTGCAGTCGCCGCGCGGCGGACAGTGTTACTTTAACAAAGAATGATGTGGCTTTTAATGAAAGTTCGAGAGTTGCTTGAGTCCAGACCGTACGGCTAATTCCCAGAAAGGCGGTTAAAATTGTGAATTTATTGTACTCGTTTACATTTCAATACATGTTCCAGAGAAATCGGGGAATTATAAACCACGGGTCCGTTTTTTTTTTTTTTTCCGCTCTCACTATGCATAAATGTGGAGAAAAATGCAGCCAGTGTTTTACATCTCCCCCATTGCTTTCAGTGCACTCTGTGGACGCCGACTGAGGGAAAAGGTGTTCAGCATTAATGCTTTTCTCTGGTTTCGCCAGTGAACCCGCACTCATACATACTCTATATGAGACGGTTTCTACTAAATAACAATCACTTTGGATTTCCCTTTTCTGCTGCCAAGTTTGGGATGATTATAATCTCAAAACCAAACTCTGCGAAGTTATGTCTGCGAGTCACCATGTTTTTTTGCAAACCGATGTTTTCAGTGCAGATTTATGTGCATACATGTGTAGTAAAAAGCCTCCACAAATCTTACTACGCAGACTCAAACAAACATTTCTGTATGGATGACTATGTTTGGGAATGGTACCACGGAGGACCAACACATTTGTCAGTCAGGGCATCCAAAAGCGACGTCGGAGACAAAACGCTCAGGCCAAGGTGGTCCCTGTGGTCAAGCCATCGACTGGCTACAGCCCGCTCCCTGGCCAGCGTGGCCGGTCGCCAACAATATCAGCTTTGTATACTTGAAATGTGGAATGACAGCACATGAACTTGAGTACCAGGGACTTGAATCTGAACTCAAGATCCCAGAAATGATGCAGAGTAATATCAGTAATTGACTCAAAGACTAGTTTTGTAAACAAGAGCAAGCCGTCCATGTCTGATGACTTGTCAAAAAAACTGAACCTGGACTTTCACAATTATCCTTTGTCTCTTTGCTCCTTCTCCTAGTTTTAATCTTTATTATTGGAACAGTTTCTTAGTCTTTAGCCTCAATTGTAATATGATCTGAACATTTTTTAGAGTTTCTGTTCAAACACCTATAACTGTGCTATGACTCAGTAAACAAATCAGTTCTTAATGGGGCTAAGAACTTTGTCTTTGGAAATTTTGGGCTGAAATAATGGGAAATGATTGGTTGTTTTTGCAAAATGAAATAAATCCAAAGTATAATGACTATGGTTTCAATGCACGTTTTGAATGATAAGACAATAAAAGTTAAAGAAAAAATTAAAGAAAAAAAATCTCATCAGTAATAGGTTCATTCCCTTATATCAGGAATGGACAAACTTTTTGACACTCGGGGCCACAATTGGTCCTAAAATTGGATGGGGACACTAGTCCAGAGTAAAAAGATGAAGTTTTCGTCTGAGCTAAGATAAAAAGCACGTAAAAGTCATGTATAAAACTTAAAATCTTACACTTCTATTGCTCCTTATGATGTCAGCTACTTGGGAAACACATTATTGCAGGGAAAATACAGTAGTGTAATGATAAAACAAATAGATTATTGGACGAGGATGACGGGCCGCATTAAAAAGCTCAACGGGCCGCATCTGGCCCCCGGGCCTCAGTTTGCCTGCTTTATATGATCAGACCAGTTCAGACCAACAATGCCGCCATTGCAACTAAGATATTGCCTCAGATTTCCACTAAAATTGTTACAATATGCAGATTATGTCATTAGTTCCATATTAAAAATCACTCTGTCCCAAATCAGCCTTTTGACACCTGTTAACTCCGGTTCTAAAACAGTGAAACTACACATACTGCAGTATCTCTGCACTAAAACTGTCATCATCCCAAAAAACCTGGCAGTTGAAAATGCAGACACAGACTCTTTTCACAGTTTAACACCGCAAAGGGGCATTTATTCAAAAAATAGGGGTGAGGAGTTCAGAAAAGGGATGGTGTCGTGTCCAGCGTGGCTGGTGTTCAGTGGTTTGTTCCCTGGCTGAAGTCGACGAGTCCTTGAAACGGAGAAATCTGGATTGGAAAACCAGTAGGTAACAAAAGGGGGAGGAAAAAAAAAAAAGGTACAAAAGACAAGCAGACAGACCCAAGGCCTATAAAGAGTCTGAACATGTAAGACGTCCAAGACGGAACAGGCTTTCTGGCTGTGAGCAGAGGAAAACCCAGGTTTGAAATACTGGCACTGAAGGGGGAATGGTTTCCAGGTGTACAGTCAGTCAGTCAGTCAGTCTGTCAGACAGTCAGTTAACAGTCAGTCAGTCCATCAGCAGGAAACTGGAGACCCAGCACACCTGTGGGACACACAAACACATACTATTTTGTGCTTTGTGAGTACTTCACCTAAAGATAACACATTACCAAACTCAGCCATGGACAAACATACTTGTCCAAATTATATAATTGATCTGATTACCATTATGTTTCTGCCTTTTCTCTGCAATGTCCCCATTTCCCCTGTAGAGAACGCTAAAGGAATCTTGAGAATTGGAGCATTAATGCATGATCTGTTGTTGGTCTGTGGACAGCATGGGCAAGCTGTGGCCCGGGGACCCAGGCGTCCCGTTTGGATTTTTAGTGTGGCCCATCAGATTTGTCAAAATGATGTTATCGTTAATGTAACTATCACACTTCTGTTTGTCCCCCCTGCAATGGATGTATTTTGTTAATAGATGGTGCATGTATGATATGACAACATTAGTTCCCCAATATTAGCATATATATAACTGTATATGTAGATTTTTCTTCCGATAATGTAAGTATATACACAATACCTGGGTTTTGCCAAATTTACTTTAATCGCACATAGTGTTTTAGAGACATTTATCCCAGTTTTGGTGGCAAATAGTTGCACAGATTGTTATTGGTTAATATTAGCATCTCTTCTGGAAAATTCGATACTGGCAAAAGTATCGGACATCCCTAGTGCAATATCTGTATTTTCGTAATAAATAGCAAACTTGTGATGTATAAAGTCGAGATCCCCGATCCCCGAGATAACATTGGCCGGCCGATATTATCTGCATGAGAGTTGCAAATTTACATGATATCGGTAAGATCAATATCGGATTTTCTTTCGGATTCCAATAATACCAAATTTTACAAATTTGTTTGGATCCCGTAAGGTTCAGAGACACTAACCTATGTTTTAAGGGGAAACAGCGGTACGTATCGGTATCGATCGATATTGGTATCTGAGAATAAAATGTTTGGATGAAAACTGCTAAATTAAAAATCGCCAAAAAATACTATCGGACATCCCTAGTGCAATATAAGGTGTGATATGTACAAAGAAGATGACATTTGGACATTTGCATACCTATGTGATATCGATAAGATCAAAATTAGATTTTCCTCTGATAATTAAGATCCGATAACACAATACCTAGCGATTTTACAAATTTGCTGGATTCATATAAGGCTCAGAGACATTTACCTACGTTTGCGAGAAAACATCGGTACATATTGGTATCGGATATTGTCACAGAGTTGTCAAGTGTTTGGACAAAATCTGTGAAATTAAATGTCAAAAGTTACTAAAGTAACTAAAGTAATAGTAACTAAAGTTACTATTGGACATCCCTAGTATAAAGGATGATTGTACTCTTGCAGTTCAAGCTGCAGTACCTTCAGCTGCAGGGATTTCTTAAAAAAAAAAAAAACATGGTTGTTGTTAAAATTAATATAAATAAATGTCAATCTTAATAATAAAATTATTAAGTCCAAAATGTAGTAATTGGCTTCTCACGAAAGGACTCCATCTAAAATATTTATTTGCGGTTGTTGCTTTAGAAACAGAAATAATACAAACAATAAAAAAAATACATCTTTAATCTTTGGGCTTTAATGGGCGCTAACGAGAGGCTTGGCATGGATCACTGAGTCACAGTTGTGAAAACAGTGTTTATTCAGTGGTGAAAATTGTTTGCTTTTCCCATTCATTGTTTTTATATATTCCTCTCCATATATATCACTGACTGCATCACTTTCATTTTCCACAGTGGGAATTGAAAACCAATTTGCATGCTGATATTTCAGAAAAAAATAAAAAGAGTAAAAATCCATCTCCATTTAGACTCCGATGAAACAGTCTTTGCCTGAACCACAGCCTTAAGATCTCGATTAGAGCTTTGGTATTTTCTGGCAGCCTTGGTCAAAGTGTTGAAAGAGCCAAAGCCAATCGTTTTCCATGAACGACAGGCGATGCTGCAGAGCAAGCACAGCTAGAAAAACAAATTATTTTTAGGCACTCGCTGTTGGTTAAGAAATTGGTTAAAAGATTCTCACAGAGATTCTGTTTTATTGAAACCGTGTGTAGTTTCCCATCTTCCATATGAATCTGTATCTCAAAAAAAAAAAAAAAAAAAAAAAAAAAAAAAAAAAAAGTTGCGATCAATAGGTTTGAATGTAGTTTTCCATTATTGAAAGAAAAATATAAAGAAATCAAAATGCTTATCTCAACCTTGACATGTCTGAGGCATTTAGGATCGTAAAAAAATATAAAAGACGACTGAAATGAATTGATTAAAACAATATGAATTCCAAAATAATACTATTTCTCCACGGTAACAGCTCTCAGTCGTGCTCCAGCAGCAGTCCAGTCGACTCATGTAAAACTAATTTCCTTCACCAGGGAGTTTCAGGGTTGAAATGTAATTGCTGCCTGGATTATATTTACTGGCAAAACATTTGCAGCCAAATAAGTGGGATATGTCTACGCTGAAGAGAGTTTGTATTCAGTAGCTCATGGTAAATGGTTGGATACACAAAACACAGAGCTTTGTTCAACAAAACTGGGATTATCTCACACCAGGCGTGACAGCACAGATGTTACTGGTTTCTCTTTGTAAGTGTGATACGCGGAAGGGAATTGAACGAACGACAGAGATGGTTCTCAGACCTGTAGCGAAGCCGTCTCTCCGTCCGTCTCTCCGTCTGTCTGATTTTGTCTGTTTCGTCCATCATTTGACCGCATAGAAGTCAGTATCTGGAGCCAACTCCCAGCCTGGGGGTTACTGTCAGCCCATGAACTCCTCACATCTGGCCAGTGACTATGGATGTATATAGATTGATACAGTATATACGGCATGTCCTTTATATATACATATATATACAGTATACAGAAGAAGCAGGGCTGTGTAATTCAAATGACCCCAGGGCCAATGCTGAGGCGGTCATTCCAGTTGTTTTTCTTTTAAATGACTATTCCAAACAGTTAGTGCAAATCATTTCCTTATTCCTATATGACTAATTAAAGTAAGAAAGAAGAAAAGTTCTCCCGCGCCCCAGGCTGGTGGTCTGAGAACCTATTCTATAGTGCAGTGATTCTCAACCGGTGGGTCGCAACGTAAAAATGGGTCGCCAACCCATATTGAGTGAACACTAGGATATTGTTGGGACAATGAAAACGTTGAAGAAAATATAATTGATTTTGTAATAATTCATATTGCCAGAATAGAGTTTCGTGAGTGATAAAGAATCGTAGATAGATAGATAGATAGATAGATAGATAGATAGATAGAAACGTATTAATCCTTCAGGAAGTTAGGGGAAAATTAATTACTGTGCATAGTGTAAAAAGCAGTGATAATGGATCTCGAAGCCAGATCAGTTTAGAACCATTGCTACTGAGCCCGTGTGTCGAACTTAAGGCCCGGGGGCTAAATGTGGCCCGCCATGTCCATTTGTGTACCATAAAAAAGTGTTTTCTTGATAATAAAGCTTTGAAATGTTGCTGATTTTCAACTGGAGAAACGTTTATTGATCCAATATTTACATTTATAACCTGCACATTGGCCCAGAGGCAACGTCTCATTGTCATTGGTACCGGACAATGAGGTGTTGAACCCCAGAATTCACCTCTTGGACAAGATCGATACCCAGTTAGGGCGGTTTTCATCCAGTGGGCTCACCGCCCGCAGGAGGGTACAGTGTGGTGCAACGTCATTAGGGTGGGAGTTGTGGAGGCTGCTGCCCCTGCAACCAATTAATGAAAGGATGGATAGAAATTACATTCATGTAGTTTCTCATCAGCAAACGTCCCTTTACGGGAAACTACATCACCCATGTTGCCGTCCCAGTAAAGTACAGTCCAACACCCGTGCTATGAAGGATTTATAAAGGAATGCTTTTGTGTTAAACAAGTAAATATGTATTTTTTTAGGAAGATTTGCTATTTTTAAAGTTATTTGCTTATTACATAATCCCACTTTTGTAGTATAAAACCAAGAAGTATCGCATCCTCTGCATATAAGGTCAAAAAGCAAACGTTGGCGAGTAATTCAAAGTCATCAAAGGCAACAGCTCAAGCTGGACCGACTTTTATCATATACCCAGGGTCCAATAGTCTGTATAACTGTGGTTAGATGACTGTCATATGGGAACCAGTCTGTGCATTGTTGTCTCTACAAATAGAACAATAATTCATTTATCAAGCCCTAACGTATCATTAGACATTTGTTCAGCAGCGTGTGCTTGTACAAAGACTGAAGTCGTGCATTTTTTTTTTTTTTTCTTCTTCTTCTTCTTTCTTTCTAAACCACAGCGAGCAGACGGCCCGACATGGTGGCCAATAAAATCAAAAGTACAACAACCCCTGTTGGGTTTCATGGTCACATTTGACATCAATCACCGATGTCCAGGGTCAGCAGTGCGATGGTGTCCACAGGACTCCTCTGATCACTCCCTCACAGTCACAGAGCAGAGCAGGCCTCTACATCAATACTTCACTGGGAGGGCACTTACTGGACATGAGGTCGTTATTGCTCGACGGAAAAAAAAAAAAAAAAATCTTCAAGCGGTGTTACTGCTGGAGGTCTCTTTAACAGCACTCCGTAGTCTGTGAGGAGCAAAATGGCAAAAACCTGCGAGAGGGCCCTTTTTCCTAAAGACAGAGAGAAAATTGTGTTGACTTTGGAGTCCCCCTTGTTTCTCCTCATCACAGGAGTGAGGGCTCCAGTGATTTTTTTATACGACATGTGGGCTGACATTTTGATTCCAGCAATGTAACGTTCAACTTTGATGTCAACCCCTGCAATTTTCCTCGCACAAAAAAGGTTGCGACATGTCAGGGTGGTATGCACAATATTTACTATATTTCCCCAACTTGGCCGTCCCCCTTTGTCCTGCAGTGGCCACATCAGAATGTGAGATAACAACGGAAAAGATCAGACGCTGGAGCGCTGAACTTCTACCCTGACTCACAGAGAGGAACACACACATACACACACAGCATTGTGTTCACACCCAACTGTGTCGTACACTCCCTTTTGATCTTATTACTCATGTTGTCCGTGAACAGATTTTTTATTTAATTTCTCTTTTGTTTGAGTCATACAAAAGACAATGTATTACATTTTTTGAGATATCCGTAATCTAGACATTTCCATTACTTAATTCTTCCTGTGTAGAATTCACTCTAGGTTACAACATACTAGTTTAGTAGGTTTGTTGTCAAATGTTTTTTGGCGCCATCTCCACACACACTGCTCTTCAGGCGCTCAAAGCTGCCCACTGTCCACTTTGGTGAGGGTTAAATGCAAAGGTCACAGGGACAGCGTTCTCCACAAGTGCCACCCAAATCACACTGCACCATACTGTCAGCCTTCCTGCAATTGGTGAGCTCACTGGAAGTTATATGTTTCCATTAGCACCCACATCTATATGGGAAGTTTTTGAGGATGGAAAAATATTGGGGAGGTTTGATAATGTCAGTCGGACAATATTAGCACAATTATGCTATTTCACTAGGATTGCTCTTGTTTTTTTTGCAATGACTGGCTTTTGCAAAATTAGCTTGAATCGCACTTGAGATCCAAAGAGATTTACCTCAGTTTTGGGGGCAAATATATCAGTATTGGTTGATATCAGAATCAGAAATTTGGTGTTTGGCAAAATAGTAAATAAGTAAAAGTTAAAAACAAAGTTTTTGATTATCATCTGTATGTCATTAAGTCCAGTCATAAGTTATTGGTGACAACTTGTTACGCCTGTTTCCAGTTAACCTGCTGACTGAGGATTCCCTCATACTGGATCACAGAGGCAGCAGTCTCCATGACCAGCACCCAAATCACACCGCACCATACTGTGAGCCTTCCTGTGTGCACTGGAAGTGAAGTGGGTCGGGGCAGTGCTGAGATCATAGCACCTCAGTGGGAACCATCAGGCAGACTTGAACCCAAAGCCTTGCATACCCAAGTCCGCTTCCCCAACCGCCAAGCCACCTCCACCGCCTGTACTCATTATAATTATGTTAATTTAATATCTTGGCTCGGAATTTGCTTGGAAAAGGTATAACATTCTTTACCAAAAAAAATAGAGAGAGAAAAAAAACCTGGCTCTGAATTTTGATCGTACAAATCAATGCCATCCAGCGGAGTTGTTTCCTGTTCCGTACCACACAAAGTTGACGTCCTGTATGAAAGGGTTGTAATTTTGATTCGAAATGTCATGCAGTGGTGCCAAAAATTCTGAAGTCAAACTGTGCCATGTGTTTTTGTTTTTCTTTTCTCGCGCATGTGAGAGACCATTTGGAAGCAATTTTTCTTTGTTAATATGAGTATTATTTTAATTGTAGTAATTATAGGTTAAACTGTTCGACCACTCGCTCACCAGCTTTTTGAAAAGTGGACAGCTTGACTTGTCTCACTCAACCCAACCCCCGCCCCTGTAACCCCTTTCGCTTAACTTCTCATTTCTCCTTGAAACATAAATAACGACAGTGTCCAAGTTCAAAACTCGGTGCCATCCCGAAAAACAGATCTGCTTCTCCGCTTCTCATGAACCTGCGCAGCCTCTGTAACTCGGGGTTCTCCTATTTACGTAAGCAGTTGTGATCGTTCCCAAAATCGGATCTAAAATTACATTCACCTTACCACACTCTGGGCCGCTTTGCGGAGACATACTTTAAACTTTGACACAGTGTGGACTGTGACAAATCAGCATGTGATGGTCAGCAAAATACTCCAAAGGAAAAAATTTGCTAGGAGTTCAACTGTGTGCTGGCTACACTCTCTGTGGTTTCCTCTTTCCGTGAACCCTAAATCACAGACAGGGTTCTGGTCGTCCAGGTTTGAGACTGGTAAAATATAACCTTCAACAGACCTCAAGGGTGGGTGGTAAAAAGTATTTCACTTACATGATAATTGTCAAAATTTAACTATGTACACCAGAAAAAAAAAAACTCTTCCCTCTCTGTCCTTGCTACTGATTTCTACAAAATGAGAGGGATCCTCTTTATCTGTTTGAACCAAACCTGGAGGCTTCGAGAGGACGTTCAACAATCGGAATTTCCAAGAGAATAGTTTGTGTAAACGGCATTAAGGTTTTTGTGAGAAAGTGAAAGTGGTAATTGTCCACATTCCACCCGTTTCAATACATAAACTATGAAACCGTCAGCCGTGAACAACCCAGCTGCTTGCAATTTGCCTAGCAGATAATAATCAGGCTACATGCAAAACTGGCGTTCCTCTGTCAGGCAATAAGGCCGTGGCCCATGCTGTAAGGGATTTGAGACATTTTAAGGAATGGTTGGTTTAGTTTAAATAACCTTGGACATGAAGGGGAAAAAACTGGACCTCCTGTGGTCGCATAACCAATATGAGTCGGAGAAGAATCCGGATCATTTATCAACAGTAACCAAAGAGTCACGCTCGACTCTTCGTATCCTCCATGTTTCTCAATTGTGTTGTTGATTTGCAGAGCAGCAAACATCAATCATGGCTTTCACAAACGATCCCAAACAGTCGCAGAAGATTTTTTATAGCATGGTTTATTTGTCATCTCCTCGCTGTTTTATATTTACAGTTGGCTCCTTATCAAGGGAGGCGCATTGACAAAACCAAAAGTGTCAACATAATAACAACACAAACACATCTAATGACAAGTTCTCCGAAGCAGCTATGGCAAAAATCTCAATGTCTTCACCACGTGTAGACACGAGGAGCAACTGCAACGTCCTGCTCGGTGATTTATGTCCCGGCTCCTGGTCCCAGCAGGGTTCTTCTCAGCATATGTTTAAGTCAAGAACAGCCGGGTGACATATTGATTGGATGTCAAGAAGGTCCGGAGGACTGAAGTACATGTCTATTCAACGGTGATCTATCCCTACATGAAATATCGAGTTTCATTTGGGTCACAAGACTCACGGCCATGGGCGCGTATGGATGTTTGTAAAGCTAATATTGACACTGCATCCCGAAACAGAAATTCAGTTGCGAGAGCGTGGCTTCCAGGATCAGTCATCAACATATACTTAGTGTAACATTTTACACCTGACCGATTCACTGTCATTTGACCTGTTAGAGCGTAAGCAAAGGAGCGTCCGGCGGCGTGTGACACAGACAGAAGTGTATCAGGTCAACTCTCTGCTGCCACTGATCTGGACGGTCAACAGGTGCCGATTCAGTCCCAGAGATTAGGTGATCACTGTCTCCAAATTCCTTCCGAGTCTGAATGTTCAGCATTGAAGGAAAGAAAAGATAATCCCAGGTTAAGGTCTGGTGGTCTGCATTTTGACACGGAAGCGTGAAAACTGTCTTGAATGCTTTAATAAATGAAGGAAAACATAATAGATTTTGTTTTTAGGAAGTCCCATAAAGTATACGTTTTATCTACATGTCAGTGAAGGGTCAGTGGAAATGTATTTGACTTTTGGTTTTGCACAACGGACAAATCTCACATCTCAGCTCTGGATTTTGGCAAATGCAACGGCTCATTGTCTTCTTTCAGTAAAATATGAGACTGTGGTCTCCTTAGTTATCCTGGCCAGTTCTTCTCTGGAAAAGCTCCGCCCGACACAATCAACTTCTGGCGAAACCCCTGGGCGTCAGTTCTCTTGCAAAACCTTCCAAAAGATAAGGTTCAAAGCTCAGTTCAGGTCAGTCAGTACTTTGTTCGCTCAAATTTACACAAAAAATGCATTGAAATATATTATAAACAGGCTTGTAGCACTGACAGTAGTGTAAGGTCATACGTAGATGGGGTTGCAGTCTGGGTAAAAAGAGGTCACACATGCTTTGTGTCCCCCAGGGAGTCCTGTGGACCGAGACAAGAGTGGTGCCTGTGTTTAAGGTGCCTGGGCGCCACACGGATGAGCTCATGAAATGCTATGCTGTCCTCCTATCCAGGGTTGGGGCGTGGAGGGTGAGAGGAGAGGGCACCAGTGCCATCAATCACCCAGGATGAAGCTGAGTCCCACTGTTCCCAGATCTGCCCCAGCAAGAAGTAACGTGGGGCCAAGGCCATATTTTGAGAGCGTCTCCGCTCAGCGTCTTGGGGTGAGGACTGAAGCGAGGGAAAGAAGCTGAAGGCAATAATAACCAAGTGGTGTTGTTCCACGTAACGGGAGGGGTGTGTCTGTGTGGAGACAAAGTGAGGAGTCAAGACAGGGGCAGAGGAGGGGACAAAGTGAGGAGTCAAGACAGGGGCAGAGGAGGGACGGGATCTGAGGGAGAGGAGCCTGTGAAATTTGATGACCACAGCAAAGTTGGAAAGAGACAGTCAATGTCAGGAGCACAGCGTCTGACAGCTCAATGGTCCATGAACTAATCACCTCTGGTCAGATGGTGCAGAGCTTGAGGAGAAGAGAGCGTCCTTTCTTCTAAATGTGGCCCTGCCTGTCCCGGGCCGTCAGTCTGGAGGACTTTCATGGTGCTGTTTCAGCTCCTGTGTTCTGGGCAGGAGTGCGATCCATCCCCACGGGTTGGCGGCAGTTAGACACGCTCGCAGTGAAACGGTCTGCCGACACACAGGATTGTGCTCTGGTATCTAGTGTTGACAGACAGGCAACAGACACACACACAGTACCCGTCAAAGTCCATCGAGCGGCAGACGTGGAAATTGATTTCGATACAACCGATCCTTACAGGAGGGAGGGTGGGAGGGAGGGAGGAAGGAAGGGCTGCTGTTGCAGTGATTTTTAAGATCGACTTTAATAGAAGAGTAAGCAGGATGGTGGTTTTAGTAAAGAAATAATTCATGTTCCCAGCTTCTGACCAGGTTGTGGTTGTTCAGACTTTACGTCGACATCACACAATGATGACATTGTGTTTTAATTTAGTATTGTTGTATATGTTGTAGTATGTTGTAAACCATAAATACAAAAGTACAGATTGGATGTTGTCAACATCATTTCATTATCTGTCTCTTATACACATCTAAACTGTCTTGAATGCTTTAATAAATGAAGGAAAACATAATAGATTTTGTTTTTAGGAAGTCCCATAAAGTATACGTTTTATCTACATGTCAGTGAAGGGTCAGTGGAAATGTATTTGACTTTTGGTTTTGCACAACGGACAAATCTCACATCTCAGCTCTGGATTTTGGCAAATGCAACGGCTCATTGTAAGCAGGATGGTGGTAGTAGTAAAGAAGTAATTCATGTTCCCAGCTTCTGACCAGGTTGTGGTTGTTCAGACTTTACGTCGACATCACACGATGATGACATTGTGTTTTAATTTAGTATTGTTGTATATGTTGTATTATGTTGTATACTATAAATACAAAAGAAGTACAGATTGGATGTTGTCAACATCATTTCATTATAGCACTCTACTCAATACATTTAACCAATACAAAGACTGTTGTCATGGGTGACTTTATATATATATACACATATCTTATATATATATATACTGTATATAAGATATGTATATGTATGTATATATGTATATATATATATTACCCATGACAACAGCAGAACGTAAGGACCTGTTTGATAGTCTGTTTATATATACAACATATATATGACAGTCTGCTTATGTATACAACATATATATATATATATATATATATATACACACACATACATATATATGTTCTCTGATCACACATATATGTTTTTTTTCATGTATATATACTGTATAGTAGTAGTATATAGTATATAGTATAGTATAGTATAGTATAGTACGTATATTGTAGTAGTATATAGTACATAGTTTGAATAAAACAGGGCAGATTAGGCTAAAACAAATAATTAGTAGAAAGAGTATTTTGTTTTTGGTGCATCCTCTCAGGACTATGTATTCTCCAGCTGGTCTTTCTTTATAATCAGTGCTGGTTACACTGCTCCACTGTACTGCGCCACGGTAAACCTCAGATGTATTCTTAAATGCTGCACCTGTGACGCATAAATCTGTAACAAACTCCTCGTACTCCTACTATATGTTACATTTCTAATAAGCATCACCAAACAGGCAGTGGGGGCAAGTGAAAAAGAATGGCTACTGTATTGGTTTGTAATAAAAGCCAGCTGTGGATGGTCATGTGGGCTCCGCGCCTGGAACATGTCGCTGGAAGATTTGAGCCAGGAGAAAAGCTGGCAGGTCTACAATAAATCCAGCTTGTTGGGTAGGGTTCACCTTTCCCGAGCGGGCTCAAAAACCAGCGAGCTGGCTCCAGGGTGGAGAGAGGAGTCCTGGATGAAGAATCCCGCTGAGGTCATTTTCGTTAAACGCACCAGGTATTAGTGCAGCTCTGCAACGTGTCAGGTCTGCAGAGGCTTGTAGATGTGACATTAACAGTCATTTTAGTCAGTATAACTTCCTCGACACAAGTTAACAAGTAAAAACAGCTCTCAGATTAAATGAGCTCAAGTCTAAATATCATCAAGCCACAGCGACTCCTAATATTTCCGCAGGTTAAATTTGCCACAGAAGAATTTATCTGCGTCCTCTGGTTAAATAATTAAACCTTCCTGGCCCACATTTCCCTCTTCTCTCTCAGCGCCACAAGCAAACATGCGAAAGTGTGTGTCGGTTTGACAAAAAGAAACATTCCTGTCACTGCAATCACTGTAAGCCCTACATCATGTTTATTAACAGTATTAAATCAGAGTCTGTAGAACTGAGGAGCCTCGGCAATGACCGTGACTTCAGTGAAGGCACCGTTGCACCTTTTTACAATGTAAAAACAATAGTAGGAGTGTCACAGACAAAAAAAGATTGGATTCCTTAATATGTTTTTCTCCCTTTTTTGTTTTTCCGAAAAAAAAAAAGGTGTCCATGTTCGACACAGAGTGAAACCTCTCCCTGATTCGGTCTCACTATTCACTTTTCCCACAGAAACCAAAGAGAAGAAGATAAATGTCAGGCCCCATAATGAGAAAAAAACAATTGTTTGAAACTCTAGCATGGCCAAACCTTCTACAGCCTCGCTCTTTCTTCTGACTCAGTGTGCTCCACAGACCTCCTCATCAACCCGCTCAATGTGTGGGCCTGGGGCTGCACCCAGGATCCAGGCAACCAGGGACAAAATGGTGAATTTAGATAAATGCTCCCCCTAGTCTCACACTTCCTGCTCTGCTGCAACCTCATTGGCTCCTGTGTTTGCAATTACTACTGTAAGTCTGGAGGAGTCTGTGCTCCTTTGTACGGCTCTCCAAAGTGTTTTTTTTTGGAAAAACACAGCTCTGCTCCTACTGGTCATAACGTGATAATGTCCACCCTGGTCTACATCTTACTCTCTCCGCATTGTGTTAACGTATTTATATTATTGGAGGAAAAAAACACCAATCTTTCTTTATTTGCAGCTGAAGTCACGAGTCAAGATCTCAGATTGAGATGGTTTGGACGTGTTCAGAGGAGGGACAGTGGATACATTGGTAGAAGAATGATCCTAGAGATGGAGCTACCAGGTAGGAGACAAAGAAGAGGAGATTGATGGATGCAGTGAGGGAGGACATGGAGGTAGTTGGAGTTAGAGTAGAAGATACAGAGGACAAGAGAAAATGGAAAATATTGACCTGCTGTGGCAACCCCTGAAAACGGACAAGCCAAAAGGAGAACAAGAAGCTAGTTCACATCAACCAAAACATTTTACGTCAACCAATGTTTTACGCATCGGCGGTAGAAGAATTTTAAGAATGATCCTAGAGGTGGAGCTACCAGGTAGGAGACAAAGAAGAGGAGATTGATGGATGCAGTGAGGGAGGACATGGAGGTAGTTGGAGTCAGAGTAGAAGATACAGAGGACACAGGGAAAAAAGCTGAAAGTAAAAGAGTAATATAAAAATATCTATAATATTTTTGCTTCAGCCAGTGAATTTGGAAAAGCCTAGATTTTTTTTCTTCATTAATAAAAGACAATTTATTTTCTTACTGGTTGATCAGAGATGTTTACAGACGAAATCAATTATAAAAAAATATATATTTTCTTATTTTTTTTGTAAATATCTGTTTATCTCTTGTAGTGAGGATCAGCCCAGCAGACCGTCTGCATCCCTTCAACATTTTTATCTAATTTATAATAGCAACAACAGCAGCCTTTACAAAGGGTGGCTGAGGGAGGTGAAAGGTGCAAAGGCAATGGGGCGAGGCAGAGGCAGAGGCCTGGCTGTAAGGCCTCCAGGCCTTGTGATGCTGAGTAGTCTTCACCCGGGCAAAGGTTCACTCCGATCATCTGGGCCAATCTGTTCCAGACGTGGTAAATGACACATTATTGAATCCAGACCTGACAGGGGCTTTGTGTATATTACATTAGCAGACACTGGGCTCACTTAAGCGTCATTACCTATATCCCTCCTCCCTGCCAGGACGGGAGAAGGAGGAGAGTGCGAGGTGAGGAGAAAGGGCAAAAGTAGATCTCACCCCAAGCCATGCACAGAAGGTGGTTTTTTTCTTCCAGGTCAGGGTGGGTGATACGCCACAGTCAGTGGGCTCGCCATCACAGCTTTATTTCTCCCTCAATTTTCCCTTTCTTTTTTTCTCCCTCTGCTTCTGTGCTGGGAACACGTCCACCGTGGAACACCCAAGACGATCCTGCCCACAGGGATTTTGGGGAGATATTAGAAACACACCAGAGAGGTCACCCCACCCTTCGGTCTTCCCACACTGAAGGAACGAACGGTGTGAGTTGAATTAGGTTACCGACTCGTGGAGACGCAGTAAATCCCTGCGACTCCGACTTGTTGATTGAGATTTGAATGGCAAGTGTTTACGACACCTGACCCCGATTTTAAGACCAGCTCCCTGAACCTGATCAAAGCACAAAGGCCTGCGAAGCTTCTGCAGCAGCAGCAGCAGCGTTCAGAATAACAACTTAACCGTGGCACGTTACGGTCGGAGGTTCCCTGCGGTTTGGACGCGCTACGGCGGGATGTGTGCCGTAAGCAGTTTCCAGATTTGACTAAATCTTCTTTTATTCAAATGACATGCACACCAATGCCCTTACCACATTTCTGGCCACTTGATCAAGTTTCCATTTGTTGCTCTTCAAAGTACAGACAGGTGTGTATCTGGATGAGTCTGAGAGAAAGAGAGCATCTGCAGAAGTACGAGCAGTACTGACACTGCTCAGGTACGCATTCCTCTCTCCAGACTGCTATCTCCGATTCCTCATCCACCGAGGCGTAGGGTTACAGCGTTAAACCCGCAGTTTAAGGAGTGGCATAAATGATTTTTTTTTTTCTTCACGAAGGGCACACCAGTTTGCTTTTGTCAAAATTGTTAGCCAATGTGATTTACAGTTGACAGAGACAGTTGACCTCCACTCGCGGAGACGGTAATCACACCGGGATCAATGGATCTATTTTCCAGAAAGCAAGAATTCAAACGACAATCACCTTCCACGGTGTCTTGCGTTGCATCACCTGCCGGGGTACGACTCTCCGGAGGGGAGCCGGCAGCTGGAGACGAGCGGAAGATATATGTTCCTGCAGGAATGATAACTGAAATGTGCACTCACGAGCTTCACTTAAGATATATGTGCCACGAGGATTACGGTTACAGTATGAGGCCCGCAGCTGTAGCTTCCTCAGCAGCCAGAGAGACACAGCAAGAGAGAGAGAGAGAGAACGCAAAACCACATTATGTACATGCCATTTGGAACATGAAAGCCGCACCATGCATGACCTTAAAAGGGCTGATGTTTTTATTTTTGTTCGTATCCCACTTTGGTTCGCATACTGTTTCAAATGATAGGTGGGTATTAGAGCGAATATATAAAGCGGAGGTTAGTGTCATTTATGGAAGCGCCTTGCCCACACACAGGCAGTATATAAATGGAGTCACACAGACAGGGCAGCATGGGCAGGACTTCAAACTTATAGAAATATAGATTTAGATCATATCACTGCATTTCTGTTTGCCTCCTACTCTCAGTCTTCACTCCAGTTACTTGTTTGTTTAAACTCTGTTCACTGTAACCCACTGGCCAACTTCCGGCCAAGAACATTACCCAGTAGTAAATGTCACTGGTCCCAAACCTGAGGGCCGTGGACCGGCACCGGTCCGCTAGTCAGCTATCTGGGGGTCGCACAGAAACAATGTCATTTTTTTTTTGTTATTCTGAATCATGTTTCATTAAAAAAAAGGATTCTCCACATATATCCATGATTGACACCTGATACATGTCAAAACATTAGCCTCAGAGACAAAAACAAAATTGCTTTTGCGTAGGTTAAAATTGTCAGAAGACACAAAAAAAGGCCTACACATTCAAAGCAAATTAAAGCTATTTTTTCAAGAAAAATCCCAGAATTCCCACTGAAATATGGATATATTGGCACAGGCTTTTACCATGCACCAAGTCTGCGCTTCATAATAATCAACAAACAGCCACTTGGAAACGAAGTATGCGTAGTGGTTTAATGCCTAATATTATAATAAAATAATAGTTTTTCGCCAGTGCCATCAGTTTAGTTTTTTGTGGTGGAATAAGGTTAGGGACCACGAGTAAATATATATACTCTCTTTCTATATATATATATATATATATATATATATATATATATATTATATATATACATTTATACTCTCT
>JAFBJS010004891.1:0-21107 GCA_016785265.1 Paraplagusia blochii
CATTGTCATCCAGGGTGGACACTGTTGTCGGTCATTTTAATAAGAAGTTCAAACACATCACAACGGAACAAAAAAGACCCCAGAGTCCTGAAAGGTTCTACAGAGAAACCCATAAAGTGCTGAGTGTGAGAACTTTAGAAAACTGGCAGCCAGAACTAAGTGGGTCTGAAATTTAAATGGTCACTCCAGCTCTATATGCCTTGGGCATAAAGATATAGCGAACATTTGGTGAAGAAGGGAGGGGCACGTAACCCAAATAACATAATCCCCACAGAGGAACACTGAGATTGGAGTACGGAATAATACCATGAGGACGCAATGATGCATTGGGAACTTGGAGTGCTGCAGGGTGGGAAAGTACCTTAGAGTAACTTAACAAAGAAAGATACAAAGACAGACAGACAGACAGAATATATATATATATCAAATAATCCCTTTATATCAGTATTCCCCAAACTTTTTTTATGCGCCACTGGCCGGTTAAATGTCTCTCACTATTTTCACAGACCAGTCGTTAAGTTGTGGCAGATAAATACCCCTAATTAAAGTAAATTTCCGATTTTTCCGTACCTGTAAAATCTTCCTACCCAAATTAACTCTGCATGCACACAACAAATGTTTCCCAAGTGCACCCAGCCTATAGTTTTCTGCTACCAGACCAGTATACAAGGTTAGAATCTTGTATCAATGACATTTTGAGTTTATTGTTTTTTATTGAGAAAATATTTCCTAATCAAATATAGCTGCATTATTGATGATGGAATCCTAGCCATTCTATTGTTTGGTTCTTTTGTTGACATGGGTTTGGATCAAGTGGAAGTAATAGCCAGATGTGGCCTGAAGAAAATTAGTAATTCCTTTTTTAAAGGATATTTATAAGATTATTTCTCTGTGGCCCGGCACCAATTCACCAACAGACCCGTACCGGTCCACGACCCAGTGGTTGGGGACTACTGTTCTAAAGTAGCCTTTGGGAAATTACAGTACAATAAAATACAAACAAATACATTTCACACATACATACGTAGGTTTGTAGATGGATGGTTGTTGGGTGCATAACAATCTACAGTGTTGTGGAGTCATTTCTGAGCAGCAGCAGCCGAGTTCAGTGAAGGACAGACTGACTCAGAGCTGGTGGACCTGGCACATGACCAGACGCGTGACTACATTTATTTATTTATAAAGACTCTACCTTTATTTACTCCCTGTCGGCTAACACTGGTGTCTGTCTCTGAGGTGAGGACAAACAGCGAGGTCTGTGTAGTAGAGAACACCCCTCTCACCTAAAAGCCGCGCCGGCCGGCAGCTCAACGCCGGCTCGGTTTTCGAACAGCTGACATAAACAGATGACGCTCCGCTGTTCTTACCTGATCGCAAGCAGTTCGTGCAGCAGGTAGGCTGCGGCGGCCAGCAGGGCCCCCCCGGTGATGTACAGGGTCTTCTTCCACCAGGAGTCCGAGCCCAGCACCGACATGATGCCGCCGTACTCCTGCAGAGGGACGGCGATGATGTAGCCATACAAGGACGGCTGCTGCTCGGAGGCGCACAGCCCGAGAGGCAGGCTGTGATTCCGCCCAAGCTCAACAACACACGGCCGGGAGGAGGCGAGGCCAGCAGCCCAGTGCATCCTCCGTCTGTCCCTCAGAGACTTCCTCCTCACTGCTGCAGCCTCCGTCAGCCTTCATCCAAACACCATCAGATCATCTACGTCATGGCTGAGGTGATTTTTAATGATCCTCCAAAACACACGGGAGGAGAGGACATTTCTCCACCTCAGTCCAGATGATGCTCGGCAGAGAACACTAGGGGGTTTTACTGCCGTGACGAAGGGCACAGCTCACATCCGCTTAAGAAATTTCAAAATAAAATTTCAAGCGATGAGTAAGAATTGGGGAAAAAAAATGCTGTTTACCGAATGGTACCAAATATCTGAAATATCTAAACGCTAAGATTCACGTTAATTCCAGATATTTCCCACCTATTTTGTTAAATTACACAACCTCTAAACTCCACAGATGCATATGCAGAGTTAACTTAATTTTTTCTTTTGTTAATAATGCTTTATTTGATACAGCCAAAACACTATTCATGCAAAAATGTTGGGTCTAATAGTGGAGACATTTTAGCATGAAAATATCTCCTAAAGACAATTTTTTCATGTCCAAAGAAATTTACTGACAAGATCATGAGGAAAGAAATCAATGTCCTTGTCATTGTGACCCACACCACTTTACACAACAAAATGCGACCTCTCTATTAACCCCACCAGCAAAGTGAACAGTGGGCAGCTTGAGAGTGGGGACAATTACGTGCTCAATGGCTGGTTACCATAACTAAGAATTCATCATTAACTATCTTGACAACTTAAAAAATAAGATAAAGTTGTGATATAATTGTATTAAATTTAGTATGCATTCAACATTATTGTAATTAAAAATGTTGTAAACAAGCAAGTTTGCTGTAAATATTAGAAATCTTGTTATATCAATACATACTCAGGTCCAGAGCCTCAATAATGCAATGGTGCTTTTAATTTTATAAAGCAACCCACTTCCTGCTGTGAATGGCCTGATGTGAGGCAGCTTGTCGAAACTGGCCTATTGTCTGCTCCAGTGGAAAGACAAGAGAGACACCCCGCCCTGTCGAGCCCCCGGCATCATCTCAGTGACACCTGAGGGACAAGACCAGAGGACAACTGACTGTGCTGACCGGCGATGACATCATATCCTGTCGTCTTTAAGAAACGCACAAGAAAAATCTGTCTGCACCTATCAGTCTTTTATTACCAACTGCATCATATGACGTCATAGACAGCACTTCCTCTCTGCATCAGGCATGCTTTGAATTACATAACAGCTTCTTCCTCCAAAGACTAACTATAATCAGAGAAAGGAGCAGCCAAGTGTGAGGAGAACCATCTCACAGGATTATTGTCTGTGAACTGTTTTAGCTCAAACCTCATGGTTTCACCTGGTGTTGATGTAGTTTATGACATAATCTGTGTGAACGCCGGAGAGTCTGTTGATGGTGTCTGGCATCACCGAGGAGATCGAATCTCACTTCTGGTTTTTAACTCCACTGCAGACAGAACAGACAACTCCCTCTCACTCCGAGTGCAAATCAGCAGCTTATATTCTGCATGAGCTCTTGTCAATCATCTTTTCTTTAATATCCTCCCTCCTCAGTCCTGTGTCTCATGGGCGAGCAGATACACTGTCCTCCTCAGGGTGGAGACCACAGTCATTAGCATCAAATGGCTGGACATCGTCAGTCATCTTGACAGCATGGAGGGCGTAGTTGATGGCCGTGCTGTTTGCCCAGCACCAGGCTCCTGACACTGGGTTGTACAGCATTCCTCTCACAGACTGGACAGAAAAACCATCTGATAAAGAAAACAGGGGCGGAATGGACGGGTCAGAGCCTGAGGACAGAAAAACACAAGTGCAAAACAACACGCACACATGCTTCATGTCCCTTATATGCTGCCACAATTAGTCAGTAAATAGACAAATGAATAACCCTAACTTAGATCATTTAATTTAGACATTTTATGCTGTTATTTATTTTAACTTAACCACATTTTTGCCGACATTATTTTAAGTCTTACCTTTACACTTATGAACATAAAGTTTAACACCTTAAAAAAGCAAGAATAAACTATAAACACTATTGTTGACATGACAGTAAGAACTTACTGGACTCCAGGAGGCTCTCCAAGTCATTTGGGCTGATGAATTTCTCCCAGTCATGTGTCCCGCTGGGGACAATGCCAAGAAGCTGCTCGGCTACTACGATACCCAGAGCGTATGAGAGGTTGGTTTTATTAATGGTTGTGATAAAGAGTGAACCTCCGGGCTGCAGAGAGAAAAATAGACACTTTTATTAAAGGATATGCTGTGTTTTGAAGTAGTATTAAAAATTATGATCTAGAGCGGGGATTCTTAACCTTTTTGGCACCAAGGCCCAATTTTTTCAGTGTCGAGTGAACTGGGGTCCTTAATAATCGCAATTTAAAATTTTCACGGCCCTCTAGGGGGCGCCTGCGTCCCAACTTTGGGCCAGGGCCCAATGGCTCAGAATCCCTGATCTAGAGAAGTGACTGTTGCAAAAATGTTTCCTAAAAAAAGTGGACAGTTTTTACATCATTTAGGCCATGGGTCTCAAATAAGGCCACCACCCACACAATTTCCCATAGATTCTGTGTAATACAACACTGAACCAGAAGGAGACTGTGGATCAAGGTTTTGAGAACTATAGGATTTACCATAAAATGTGGAGAACAAATCTATAAAATATTATTATAAATTCAACTTTCACATCAAGGTGGAACCTGTAAACTATCGTTACACAAGCCACGAGTTTGAGGCCCCTGATTTAGAGCTTGTGAGAAGTAGGCAACCAGGACAGGATGTAAATATAAAATCAGATGCTTGGTTAAGATGGAAGTAAAGCAAGCTGCACACAATAAAATGTGACCTCAGCATTTAACCAAAATAAATGGTGGGCGGCTATAAGTGCCCGGGGTGCAATGGGTGTGGACAGTGCCTACTACCCAGTGGTAACGTGGCAGCGGGTAGATTTGAACCAGGAACCTTGACAACCTTTCTCACCACTACCCAGGCTATATGATGCAATATCTCAAAGGCAAAAGGGACACTTTAAGGGACAATGAACCTGCTCTATTATACACATCTGGATAGCGGCGCTCGCACTACGTTAAGCTTTTTTGTACAAACTGGAAAAAGTCAAAATGCAAAAATGAATCACCACCAGCAGGTTGCTCACTAAACATCTCAGTAATAAATTTGCATTGGCAACATTTTGTGATTTTTTTTTTTGTATTTTTTTAACAAAATTCTGTTGAATTTCAGGTCTCGGCACCTTAGCATTGAAGGGTTTGGGTTTTCTCCTGTAGCAAATGGATATAAAATCAGATGCTTGGTTAAGATGGAAGTAAAGCAAGCTGCACACAATAAAATGTGACGTCAGCATTTAACCAATCACCAAAGTAAATGGTGGGCGGCTATGAGTGCCCGGGGTGCAGTGGGTGTGGACAGTGCCTACTACTCCGTAGTGGAACCTTAACAACCTTAAGGACCTTTCTCACCACTACCCAGGCTATATGATGCAATTTCTCAAAGCCAAAAGGGACACTTTAAGGGACAATGAACCTACTCTATCATGACATAAAGCACAAACTCCAGCATACTTGCATCAGTGTATACTCCAGCATGTACATTTAAACATACAGAGTTGCACAGTATGGGAGACCACAATGCCTGACACAGACACATGCCTTGAGCACGTGCTTGCAGCAGAAGACGAACGTTTCCAGGTCGGCCACGTGTTCCACCACCTCCGATGCTACGACAGCATCAAAACGTCCTACACTCTCATCATTTTCAGAGAGCTCTTCTATGGTGCAGGCCTGGTAGGAGACAGAGTCTCGAAGATCTGGATCGTATGAGGAGTGCAGCTGGGCAGTGCAGATGCTGTCATCTACGGGGTCGATGCCCAACACTTCAGCTCCAAGACGACCAAGAGGCTGCATACGAGGACAGTGAAGGATAAGTTATTTCCTTTTACTCTGTACACAAATAATAACAAAGAATAAACCCACAGGAAATAGCTGTAAAGAAAATTATAGTTTTAAAACCAGGTGCATGTTGGCGTTCCTTTTTTGTGGCAGTTAAAATCGAAATTATTATTAGATAAGTTAAGTTGTATTACTGATGATTCAACAAAATATGTGTTAAAAGCTAAAAATATACAACGACTTTTTCATTTTTACTTTTCAAGCAGTGCCCTCTAGTGGAAGCTGCGAAAAAAAAAGCAACGTAGTTTCCATTCCTTCAATTCGATTAAATAGAATAACAAAAAAATAGAGCAAAATAACCATGTTTCTTAAACAAAGCCTGAGATATAGATATACATCAACCTTTAATATTTAACAATTTCCAACACTAGAGAGTTGTGTTTACTTTGATCTTAAACCGACAAACAAAATCTAAATATAATAATGAATTAAAAAACATTTTTTTAGGACAGAAAATATTTTATTACCTCAGAGAGTAGGCCTCCTCCACAACCCACATCTAGAATTTTGAACTCTGCTAGTGGTTTTCCAGGATGTCTAGGCCCGTGCACATTCAGCAGGTTATCCCTACACGAGTATAAAAGAAACCAATAAAACAATATTAATTTCAGAGCTTCTTTTAACAGTTACCATCAAAAAAAAGGACTGACCTAAGAAAGGAAGCAGCAGCCTCTTACTATAGAACAGTAAAAATCAACAGCAGCAACCGTGGCAGTGATGCAGCGCTGTCTCATTTAAAGGTGCCCCAAGGGCAGAAGTGTATGATGAGAATCAAACGTACACTCAAACATCATAAACAGCCTTCTCCCTGATTACCACTAACAGAACGACAGAGCAGCCACAGAGGCCTCTTGGCAAACAGACCTTCTCAATCAAAACAAAGTTGGGGGCAGACCATGACACGGCAGCTACGTGTTGATTTGTGAGTTCTGTCACTTTACGTTACGTAGTTTTCACATATACAGTATTTTCATGGCTCATAAAGACACAAGTCTAAATTTGCTTCGGGTCAAACTGTAAATCCTTGTCAGTTCGTCAGTTGAGTTTACAGATTAGAAATATGTGTTTAATGTTGACAGAAATGAGTGTGATGTAGCGATACAAACCGTACAAACGGTACCCTGAGGTCATTCATGGCATGAAGAGGAGCAAACTCTCCCCCTTCATCCCACCACTTGCTGGCCAGTAACTGGAACCTCCTCACCTCCTCTGGGTCCACTGTTTTTTGGGAAGTTGAATGGGCTCTGCACAGGACATGCACATGCACATAAATTATAATTTCAGTTGTTTGGTTCTGCTTTGGTTAATACTTTAATTCCTTCAGTTGGGATCTGGATCGGTTCCTGATGCAGTTTTTTTCTTTAGGTCATATTTAATAATGTTTTGTGCTGCTAATAATAACTTAATAAGGTCTCTTTTGTAGAAAAGATGGACGATGTATAATATTTTGTGAAATATTCGATTAAATCTGGTTTTCCTGGTAAAGTTGGTAACATGGAGCAGCATAAAATAGAAAAAACAATGAAAAGAAGACACTTATATTATATAAAATTCATAATAAAACCCAGAACATTTTAATTACGTATAATGGGTAACGCTTTTTCATTTCAATTATAATTAAGCAATTCGTAACTGAATTGCTCATTTATACCAATTTTTAATGGTATTTAAAGCCAGTCATCACGAATTCGGGTCAATTTTCAACATTTGCAGTCTGTTTACAGTCACTATACCTGACTCCACAGGACATGTTGTGAGGCGATGTTATCAAACTGTCGCTGCTCTGTAGACCCAGTGACCGCTGTCGACGAACCGCAGACCAGCCGTGACCGCTCCATGCCGCCCGACATACCGTCTGAAAACGGTAGTACAGGCCAAGTGAAAGGCGACCGAGCTTAATAATACACATGGCAAACTTTAAGTAAGCAGTAGTTTGTCCTTTTGCTTAACGGGTTGGCATTTTCGCCACGATGTGTTCAGTCTGTTACTGTCCGGGTAGAAACAGTTAATGTTTTGTTAGTACCGGTTCAACCTTGTACAGCCGGATATGTCGACTCTGAAATATATTTGTTTCTGAAACGTAGAAGATACATTAAATATTAAAGTTTTGTTAAATATGTTGCAAAAGCTTACAGTTATGCCAGCCATGGCCATACTAAGGCCCGGGGACCGGAAGCGCCCCGTTTAGCTTTTTAATGGGGCCCACCAAGCTTTTCCAAATGGAATAACCTATATTCATGTTATCATTACACTTACGCCCCTGCCTATAAGGCCTACGTTTCACGCAACAGATGACGTATTAACGATTTTAGGCTTTATCCATGACTTTTACATGTCATGTTTTACATGTTGGTTCAAACGAATGCTCCACCTCTCCACTCTTGACTCCTTCATGTCTTATTTTAGGACCAATTGTGAACCACAAGTTGCAAAGTTTGCCCACTCCAGGTTAGCTAGTGAATACACATACAAAATAATAATTATAATAAAGCAAGGTGTTTACTTGGTACTGACATCAATTAAGGTTTAAATGGCAACTCGTTGTTAAATTCGTTTGCAAATATTAATAACTACATTGATTGTAGTCATGGCTGTACAGTAGGGACGGAAATAAACCTGTGAGTTCTGGTATGTAATGTAGGACGCGTTATTAGTGTCCATTTCGTGATTCTAAAATCTCCAGTCAACTGAGTAAATGCATTAATTCCAATGAAAAATGTTTAGCTCTGTAATATTGACATTACATTTTTTTTAAAAATTAGATAATAATCCCCACCTCATTATTATATAACTTTATTATGCCATCATGAAGAAGGCACTATTGCAGGCATACAACAGTTCCAGAAGGAGCTGCTGTGGCTGCAGTTTTTCTTCCAACCAAGCAGTAGCACACCTGAGTGACAGGTTCAAACAAATGATCTCAGTTATCAGACAAACAGGTCAAACTATCTGCTCTTGACTGGAAGAAAAACCAGCAGCCTCAGCTGTCCTTTCTGGACCAGCGTGGGCATGCATGCCCTATTGCTTACACAACACTACTCTGCCTGTGTCCTAGGTAGAAGATGAATAACACAAAGCAAGAAACAAGGAACAAACTTTTTTTATTGACATTTTACAATACTTAGGGGGAAAAAAAAGGTTAATCCTGCTACTGTTTAAAATGATGCAACTTGGTGTTTTTGTGTCACCCTAGTCCTATTAGATTTTGCATAATATTACAAGTGAATTTCTTATTTTTGTTCTTCAGTCGCCTTAAAACATATTTACAAAGATGGGCAGGGGAAATGTATGAGTGGGGTGTTCACCTACACAACTGCCTCTATAATGAGACAAGCTTGGTCAACTCATGGAATTAAAAATGGTAACGTGCACAGATCAGGTGATTTTCTGTGCTCCTCAGCGTCTGCTATGACGGGAAGGTGATGCTGACCTGTAAAGAGAGGCGCGGATAGGACATTAACACTGCAACAAAAACGCACACACTCACACAGACCAACATGCACCTCACGCACTGGCAAGAGTATCAAATACTGTAGATCATCTGTAGATTTACATTTAAGACCTTATGATATACAGTATAATTCATGGAACTGATAGAAATAACATTTGAATTTGATAAGAGATGTTGCCATATGGTCAGAAATTATTCATACAAACAGTTTGAAACCCAATGAGGCACATATGTTTTTGGAGTTTGAATAAATGTATTGATGCCCCGGGATTTTTTCAGTTATTACAAAGGAACAACAAATGGACATACAAAAAGAAAGAGGAATTAAAAGAATACTACCTTGATCGTGACTTAGACTTGTGTTTGCGGCTTGCCTTCTTACCAGACTTGTGAGACCTTTCCGTTGACCGTGAGCGACTACGCTTAGATTTCTTAGATTTCTTTTCCTTGCTAATTTCAGGGGAAGGGGATCTACTTGTGTCAGAGTCTGAGTGCCGTTTGCTAGATTTGGCGGAGCCCTTCTTGCTCGCTTTGCCGTCCTGTCGAGAGTCTATAACTGAGTCGCTCTCTCTTCGTTTCTTGGACTTGCCGTTCTCCTCTGTGATCTTGTCCCTATCTTTCTCTTTACTTCTAGTTTTGTCCTTCCTTTTTTCAGATTCTTTTTCCCTTTCTTTGTCCTTCTTTTTCTTATCTTTCTCATGACTGCGACTCCTTTCCCTCCTCTTCTCGCGCTCCTTACTGGAAGCTTTTTGCTTGTGCTTGCTGCTTCGACTGTGGCAGCTTTCCCTTGGCTCTCTGCTCCTTTTCCTCACCTTGTCTTTCTTCTGCTCCCTCTCCCTGCTGCGACTACGGCTGTCTCTTCCTCTCCCCCTACCCCGATCTCTATCCCTGTCTCTAGATCTGGACCTGGACCTACTTCTGTAACTTCTACCGTCCCTGGAATCGCTGCGATCTTTCTTGTGCCGACTTGATCTCTCAGTGCTCCTCCGCCTGCTTCTGACGCTCTCTCTGCGTTCGCTGTGACGCCTGTGAGGGCTACGACTGCGACTGCGCTTGCGAGCCTTGTGTGACAAAGAGCGACTTCGCCGTCTCTTCCGTCGCGGAGAGGAAGATCGCGATGAGCTGCGTGAAGATGCTGAAGAGGAGGAAGAGGAGGATGAAGAACGACTGCTGCTGTGGCTAGTGGAAGAGGATGAGCTACTGCTGCGACCGTTGGTTGTGGAATCACTACCATCTTTTCTCGATCGATCTTTTCCTCTCCCCGAGTGCTTATTCTCACTACCCTCCTTTTCACTACGGGACCTACGCCTTTCTATTACAGGCTCCGCCTCCCTCTCTTTAAGCTCCTGTTTATGTGGAGACTCTGTCCTACCCTCATCACTCTCCCCCCTTTCTCTGCTCAACCTCTCCTTTGCCATGTCTTCTGCAGAAAAAAAAACAAAACAAGGCAAGGGTTACAAAAAAAAACTCACTCATTTGACATGTTTTGAAGATCACAAAAAGAAGGTCTTACCTCGCGCTAGCTGAGCATCTTGTGCTTGTTTTTCTAGCAACTGCTGCATTTCACGTTCTTTCCGTCGGAATGCATCCTGCTTCTCACGGATGCGGTGGTGCAACTCCTCCTCGTCGGTGTCAGAAGAATCGGACCCGCGCACGCTGCGATCGTCGTCCTCATCGCCACTCTCATCTGAACCATAGCCATCAAGCCCGCCTGCCACAACAAAACCCCCACATTCTTGAGTGTTGGTCAGGATCAAAATCCATCGTCACAAAAAGGTCTCACAACTAAGAATCTACTTAATCTCTGTCAAAAATATGTAATACGTTCTAATAAATTACAAATAAAAATATATCCACTTTTCTTTCTTTAACATGGATGCATATTATATGAGCGCATGCTACTAAAATTTGCAAAAAAAAAAACCAAAATCAGTAGAATGCCAGTTCTGTCCTTTTTTGCATTTTTTGCCATTCTTACTTTCCCATTATTATCGCCAATGGATGAGAATATCTTTTACCCTCCCCCATGACAGAAAAGGGATACTCACTGAGACCAGTCAGAGAAGCCAGTGCACTTGACTGTGCCAGCTGTTTTGCAGGAGCTTTGATTCACATCAACAACAGGAACAACATGTTAAAAACACATACTGCCATTTTCTCAAAGCCGTGTGTCACTAGAGAGGGCGGTCACAGATAAAGCACTATTCACAAGAGCTGCCATTGGCCACAAGAGGAAAATATTCAAAATAAATTAAAACAAAAGGAAAAAAAAATGGAGAAAAGAGAGAAGGTTAACAAACAAAATTCTGTCACAATCCATTTCAAACATTGGCGTGAAGGAAAAGAACCAGTCTGTTCTAATGCACAGCCAAATCACTGGTGTTACTAGTGTCTCTACAATAAGTGGCTGATGGTTCAGAGTCAATGATGAAAATTGAACATTGAGCTACACTGTCAAATACCAGGATGAACGCATTTCCATGAGCTGAAGCACTGCTCTGCTCTTCTGATGCATTAGCAGAGAATGGTTGAAAGTATAGTATTAGTAACTATTTTAGACACACCCTGCTGCACAATCAGCACAGTTTCAGGGCCAAGGGGAGTCCAATTTTCTGAATAAATATAATGGGATTTGTTGGTGACAAATTAATATTGTGCGCCAACTGAAAAAACAAAACCAGACCTCGAGTGGCTTTCCGATGAGTCTCTTTGGCCACATGCACGATTTCTTCATTAGTGACCTCAAGCAGGATCTCTGTTAATAGCGTTTTTGTGGTGATCATCTAAAAGAGAAATAAAAGGCATTTTACTGATAAAGCAAGGATTAAATAACAATAATCCAAACAGATGCTGAGGTGGCCAAACTTACCAACTGGAACTCCTTTTCCTCCTCAGTCATTTCAGGTTCGCTGTCCTCTGCAGGGGGCGATGGACTCCGGACAGAAAACTCTCTCTTTACAGGCGTCCTTTCCCTCTGGTCATCATCTTCATTACCCTCATCATCACTGTCCTGTAACAGAAATCCAATAATTTTCTTTTTAAACAGCCAAATAGAGTAGGTGAACATGATACTTGAAAGGTATTTGGCGCCAACGTTTCACACCAAATTGCAAAAAAGATGCTTACAAATTTGCTCTTGCGGGGCACATGTGGCCCATCACCATGGTGGTCGACCTCATGACCGTTGCCATCATCATTTGCCATTTCTGCACGCTCCTTCTCCATTCGCTCTCTCTCCACCTTCTTCTGTTTCTCCCTGTCCATCTTTTCGAGGCCTTCCCGGATCCAAGCAGGTAGTGTGCGTCTTTTCACAGCGTCTAAGGCTAAAAAACAAAAATAAAACTTGTCAATAAAAATATTACTCTATCCAATGTTCCTTGTCTTTGTCTTCCTTAATTTCCTGAAGGGAACTCCTGATGGATTGAACTCTATTGGAATCCTTTCTTTTCACCCTGACACTCCATGACGGAGCGAATTCACGGAGAAAACAGTGACTCAGGCAATTTAAAAAGGAGAAAACATTGGTCAGTACACTGCATGGTCAGCCTTTTATCCACCCATTTATTTATTTTACCCAATCAATAAATGATACCAGAGATAACGGAGATTGGTGAAAAAAATCCATTCATCCATTCAGCACTTACGTAGAGGGGATGGGGCCTCCTGTTTTACTGGTAGCTGAATGGGGGACCTGGGCCGGTCCCTGAACCCTGGAGGCCTGGCGTCTCTTCTGTTTTGAGGAGGGCCCTGCCAGTAGGGTGAGTGGAAACCTGAAGGTGCAGGGTTGAAGGAAGGTGCAGCTCCATGCTGTGGAGAAGCAGCACAATATTTGAGTAAATACATGGTTTTAAGAACACAATGGTTATGTTTGCTGAGAGCCAAAGTGATGCCTTTAACCTGTGTGATTATGATAAATCCTTCTGTTTGTCTAGATTGTAGTAAGTAATTTAAAACAATAAATAATTAAAAACAACATTAAATTAATATCAAACCATGCTGGATCCTCAACAAACCAAGACTTTTCTCTGCATCGCATCAAGAAAGCAAAGACGCCAGGAAAGTTTTTTTTATGGTTTGCTCCATCCTGTGTTACTTGGTTGTCACACTAAAACCCAAACTCTTCAACAGTTCCTATTGTAGCATCTGCATACCTGATAATCAAACTGGTTCATGGCCATGGGGGCCATGGCGTAGCTGTCGGGCTGTGCCCCATACCCATGGCTGTTCTGGGGATAAACCCCACGGTGGGATTCAGTGTTGAACTCGGTGCTGTCCTGGCTGTTGCTGTCCTCACTAGGGTTAACCACATCCATTGGACCTGATCCAGAAGGTATCCAAGGCTGGTCAGGGGGTGGAGGAGGCGGCGGTGGCGGAGGCTGTCCATGCATTCCCCATTCTGCTCACAATCAGAATAGACGATTTGTGTGTGCGGGTAGTTTTTGAGATGATATGTATACTAATTGCCCTACACACATAGGACTGTGGGCTATTGGTTGAGAAAGCGGTCTGGAATCCGCAAGGTCCCCGGTTTGAATCCCCTACTGCCAAGTTACCGCTGAGGTGCCCTGATCATGGTATCATCCCTACAATAGCTGCCCACTGCTCACTTTGATGATGGGTTAAATGCAGAGGCCAAATTTCGTTGTACACTGTGTCACAATGACAAAAAAAAGATCTTTCTTTCATTAGGGAGACTTTAGCAAGAAAAGTGGCAAAATAATTGATCATTTCTATATTTTCTGAAGATTACAAAGATATAATTTTTATCATTATTAACTCCAAAAAGGGTTTAGTTAACAAAAACTGGAAATCTTCTTAGAATTGACAGATGTTTCATTTCTTAACTGAGGAACTTTTTCTGGTTGATGTCAGAGGCAACACAAGTCCTCTAGAAACATCTTCAACTCCAAGAAGAAGTCTAGTTGTTGACAACTAAAACCTTTTGGATGTCAGGGTCTGGATGATTGAGAATCTTCACAGACATCACCATGATGATCACATAACCACAAACCTGGCTGCCAAACTCGATTGAATCCTTGATCACCCTGAAAGGCACCATGGTTGTTTGGTCCAGTGTGTTCAATTCCTGGTATATCCTGTCCATTTGGTTGAACACTAGGCTGCTCTGGTCCTGTAGACTCTTTTTGGGCTATCCATGCCTGAGCCAGAGCAGCCCAGTCCACTTGACCTGCAATCACAAGCTCATTAGAATGCATCTACACTGACAGCAATAAAGTCTAAGGACGTGTTTCTAGGATATGAAAGACCTAATTGTTCCCGAGCATCTCGCACTGACCTGGATCCTGCTGGTGCTGGAAAGACTGCATCCACTGCTGCTGGCTGAGAGGCCACTGCGGCCACGGCTGTCCTCCCTGATCCCACATCCTTTTGGTTGTCCCCACCTAAAATAAAAAAGCCGATCAGTCTAGTTTGTCCACCGCATGACAGCAGATTATTGCATTACGATATGCACTTTGGACTTGATAATGAATAGCATCGAATGCTAACGAATCATTGGATAATCCGTTACAACAGCAGACTAAAAACTGACAACCAAACCTACGAAAACTTAAGAATATCTAATATTATCATGTCTCACAACAGCAGTAGCAGCATAAACACGATGACGCGCTGAACTATAAAGAGCATGAGGTCACGTTACACTGAGCTAAAGAAGGTAACGTGAGCTCACCGGGCTAACAGAGGCTAACGTTAGTTAGCGGAGATATAAATGAAAGCCTGCGTCTTTTTAAATTAACAATTTTATCCGCTGTAAGAATGCACTTTAACCGTCAAATTAGTACCAACACATCGATGTACGTTATGTGTTTAAACTGCACAACTCCCACCTTTTACAGTGAGTTTTCTCCAGCGCTGCGGTTTCTAAACAAAATGGCCGCTGTATAAGTGGTTGGACTCTGCTGGGAGTGAAGGAAGTGAGACGCAAGGGGGGTGATGGTGCCTTCAGGGACCGGTGGGAAATTTTGCACAACACAACACAACACAACACAACACAACACAATAATAATAATAAAAATAATAACAGTGATAACAACAATAATAATATTAATTATTATTAATAATATAACAATAATAATAATCATAATAAAACATGTATTATTTATATGCCAAGACATAAACAGAAATCGTGGGTATAGTTAAGAAAGCAAGACATTTGATAGCTGTAGGATGAAATTCACTAGGTAGGGTTTTTGGGCATTGAAGATAATGTTACTAAACCAAAACATATGAAAAATATTTAAACATTATAGAATTAGAACTATTTTAAAACTTAGTAAATTGATTTTGTAAAAACCTGATATCCTGTTGCTGTAACCCATCATGGTATCTGATGTAGAGAAGATAAATATTCCTGAAAGATATCTAAATATTATGCCTGACACTGGCAAGAAAATACAAGGAATATTTGGAAGACTATAAAGAGACATCACATCAAAGAGGCTCCAAAGCTTGTCACACCAAGTCAAGGATATGTAAAAAAAATATAACGAAATAACATGTCACTTTCATTTTCCACACATGCATCAATGTCACAGAAAGTCAGATTAACATTATATATATACACACTATATCCTCATTTGCATCACACTGAGCGTCTTCTCAATGTGGCAGCATGTGTGAAGAATGTTTGTCATTACTGAGTTTAATCAAATCTAATGATTTAACAGACATGTCCTAGAGCACAAAGCTGCCACAAAAAAAAAAAACAAGGAAAAAAGAACACCATCAGACTTTGTGTTGGTGGCAACTTGGCAACTTGACAACCTGCCTCAACACTTCACCAATGAAACTGGGTGTCACTGTAAGACAGTGTCTACAGGGACATTTTTTGGCCGTTGCCCTTTTCTGGTTTCGACACCCACCTCCTCTTCACCAGCTTGGCTACAAGCAGAGTGGGCCCACACCCTGTCAGAGTTGATCAATAGAATGAGAGCGCTTTCTGGTACAACTGGCAGTTTTACTTTACAAAAAATATAATCAAATCTATTGGGTTGACACGGGGTTCACACTTTGGTCAACAAAGGGACACATATCAGCAAAAGACAAGACTGATAAGATTTTAATGGCATAAATTAAATGTATTTAATACAGTGTGTAGTTATGGTCATTCCAAATATCGTTGTTCTTATTCCATATGTTATTCCATTCCATGTAAAAAATTGCACTGTTACTACTATGTACATTATGTATTAAGTAACACAGCAATATATATTGTATGTATACATATATGTATATACATATATATAAATGTTATATATGCATATATATCAGATTTTCCTCCTTGCATTTTACACTGCATAACGTTTTCCTCGCACCATGCACACGCACACATTCTACTTTGAATACTCTAGATTTAAGATATTATAACTCGTACTCATCAACTGGTTTGGCAAATGAAAAAGAATTAATTCTCACAGATTTTCAAGTCTTTGCAGCACATTCAACATAATGTAACCTATGCAAGATGAATGAATAGTTGATTTTTTACTTTTCCTGAAAAATATATTTATTTTTTTTTAGATGAGATATACAGATATAAGATATTGAGATGATATAAAAACAGAAGTCAATAATGACATCTTTGGCAAAAAAACTGACTGATCATCTTGCTGTTTTTTCTAATAGTAATTATTATAATTTGACTTTATTCATCCAATATCTGGGGATTTTTAGTGTGAGCACCAGCTATGTTGACAGGCAGGCATGTGGCTGCTCTGTAAAACAAACAGGGGACTCTGCTTCTGTGGCGGACAGGCTAACGGCTACACTATGGAAGTGACTGTGTACATACCTATGGTGATACAACAACAATAGGCTCAGAGTAAACTGTTCTGTAGTAATGGCTGTTGTGCTATTCTTAGGTGGTGGTTAGTGCGGTAGTTTCCACCAGTCTGTCACTAACTACAGTTGCAGGATCACAACAGTCGTGGGGTTAAAACTGAGAGCAATGCATTTGTAATACTTAATCATATGTTGTCCTAAACGGGTAACTGAAGGAAAATAAGCGAGAATGCTGAAAAGGAAATGTAAGGCAACAGTGAGATATGCTATGCTGTGCCATTTAAAGGAAATACAGCATTGTCTTAGTGACTCGACTGCAGGGGGCAGCAGCAGATTGGTCTTATGTGATCCTGTTTGTAGTAAGGAGTTATAGGAGTATTTAAAAGTATACTGTACATATATATTTCTAATTGCCAGACCCTAAATACGAGGCCTGGTCAAGTTGCAGGATGAAACTCACCGTTCTTAGGTAAAAATTATCAGACACGTCTCTCAGAATGTTTAACATTAACAAATAATACATTTTGAGTTTCAGATTTTATACAGTTTTTTTTTTTTAAGACTGCAAATTGACAGTTTTTTCGTTCTATTTCCTATATTTGGTCTAGGGATTAATATGATATCCAAACTGATAATCTTATATAAAATCTCCAAGCATTAACTGCTGGTTTTGATTTGGTAATACTACGTGAACCAGTTTAGGAACATAACACATGTTTGCAACAATTACATTCTGCCAAGAATATCGGACACAAACTGTACCTCAGAGTTGTTGTACATTCTTCTGTCTCCCTCATTTACTCTTTGTCACACAGAGACAAACTCACACGGTACTGACATCACGTACACTGTGCTGTGCACAGCCGACATGCAATAAAATTTGCTTGTATCCTGTTATCTAGGTACGGATGCAAAGTTTTACATGCATCTTAAAGGCACAAAATTTGGCCTAAAGTAATTGGAAACAAATTATCAGAATTTCTTTCCCTTTAACATATATCTTTACTCATACGTGGACGTTTTTCTAACACAAAAATAAATGAAAACATGACGTTTTCAATGCAAAAACCAGTATCTTGAATATCTAATGTAAATTCTTTATACATCCAAGAAGTTTTCAAAAGGTAAATCTAGGTAAGATTTGCATTTAATGTTGCATAAATGTAATATAATGTCTAATTTATCTCACAATCAGGTAAAGGGAGAAGGGCTGTACAGGTCTTACCACAAAAAAAAAAAAAAAATCCAAAAATATTTTTATAGGCTTGTCACAGATTTACAGCATTTCCTCGTAAAAGAGCAGGTAAGCCTGAGAGTTGAGCACCCGTGACTCAGGTACAGTCTGAACGGTTGTGTCACTGACGTAAACCCACTGGCCTGAAGAGCTTCCACTGGCCTCCTTTGCACCTGGAAAAAAGACGCACGACAGATTTTTTAAAATAACATGACATGGCAGGAAATGAAAGATGAGAAGTATGTTATTTGTTGAGCCAATGAAAATACAACAAATATAAAAAAAACTGCACATTTTGTTATCGTGTCATTGTGTCTATTCCACAAATTCTGAAGCAGCCGTTTCATTTCACTGCTAATATATTTGTAAAATCCTTAAATCATAGATTAATGCAGAAGAAATTGACTCCAAAACGAATCAAGTCAAACGTCTGCAGACAAAAGTTAGATACTGTACACATCAGTAGTTTGAAGAGTGTCATCCACCAAGGATACAGTATGTGTCACATGTTATGTCTTGAGAGCACAGGTGTCAATCTCAGGCCCGTGGGGCCAAATCTGGTCTGCATTGTAATTATATGTGGCCCAGATCAATCAAATGTGTACTAGAGTTTACCCATCAGTATGTAGACCATATATACTGTCAAAATGTGTTAAAATAATAATGTTTGTAATAGTTCGTACATTTTCTTCTGTAAAGAACTTTGGCTGTTTCAGATTCAATGTTTCCATATGAAAAAACAATATCTAATATCTGGAGGAAAGTGAAAACACACACGTTTACAGGTAATTTGTTAATATACATCGAGTTTGGCCTGTGGCCCACAATAAAATTGAGTTTGACATCCCTGCTTTAGAGCTTTAGAGCCTACTCACTTCACTGACTACCTTTGGGCACACTTCTTTCAAGTTGAACACAATACGTGACCAGAAAAGAAAAAAAAAATACAGAACACAAAGACCTATATTTTGTCTTCTGACTTCCTCTGTGTTATTAAACCTGAAACTTTGCTGCAAAACTTCAGGTTACTTTTACACAAGCATACAGATAAAACTCCATCTTTTATAATAAATAAAGGTGTTTTACAGTGATCATAACCCTGACCTGACAGGTTCCTGTGGTGCTGTTCCGTTCTCCTCTGAGCTGAGCGTACTTTCACATATGCGGTGTAGTGACCTCCACGCATTGAACCGCTGTGTTCAACAATCCCATACAGACTGTAGAGAACACGTTCACCGGCCGCCAGGTTCTATACAAATGAATATAAAAGGGAAATAAAAGAAGAGAACCATGTGGAGGCAGAGAGATACACAAACATTGCCAAGCAAGGACATCATAAAACACAAAGAAAGGCCAGAAAACTTTGGAGAGGAAAGTGACAAATCAGGATGACTGTGAAATCCCCCATTTGAATATAAACATAAAGTAAAGAGAATAAAAAAATGTTTAAAAGCAAAATTTGACATTAGTTTTTTTAATGTGAATTACCTTGCAGGATGCTGAACAAAATGGAGCCAGATCCAAGATTAGAGGAAAATCAACATGACGATTAACCTTCCGAAGGTTCATTCCTGCCTTCGAGTGCATAAAAATAAGTTAAAAGAGAGCTTAAATTATAGCAAGGTTGAAATAATATTGTATTAGATTAGACATCAGAGCAGCATTAGTTGAATAACACGGACAGTGATAAAAAGGTTGTGTGTTCTTACCTGGTGGAAACGTTTGAGATGTAACGTTATGATTGGAGGCACTGAGGAAATCAATATTTGTTTCCTGGCATTGGTGTATATTTTCTCCACTTTCTTATCTATGCAAACAAGAAAAAAACATGTTTTTTATGTAATTGGTATTTATATTATTCATGATATTTTTTTCTGACATTAAACAAATTCTGGCCTTTCATTTGTTCAGTGCAATTTCTATAGTAAACACAAACACCAAATTTGTTAACAAGGTTTCATTTTGACAGAGTTGATAGATAATGTAATCTTTACTAAGAATTTATCAAATTCTTTATTACAAATGTCTGGTCTTACCAGCTGAGCCAGTCTTCCGTAGTAGTTTCTGTCTGCGCTCAGTGCAGTTTTCACACAGCAGCTTGTTGTTGCCCATAAGTAGCTCCACCGAGGTGAATTGGTGGAGGCAGGACTGGATGGAGCACTCCTTGGAGCTAGGAGTGTAACTGTGTGACAAAGCCTGAAAGGCTCCCTGGTGGTGCTGATGATGGTGGTGAAGGTTGTCGCGTGACTGGACCTCACCATGTTCGTCTGGAGAGCGGTGTGAAGAAGCTGAACCGTCGCCAGAGTTTAACCCCAAGTTGACTTTAGACACTGCTGTTACGAGCTGCTCCACTGCACCACAGTGCCTCGTGGAGGAGAGTGACAGAGGAGAGGATGCAGAGACAGGTGTGGAGGATGGAGTGAGGGTGGAAGCGGACGAAGGAGTGGATGTCGGCGCGTGGCTGGAGGGAAAGGGGCGTGGAGCCCACTCACTCTCTGAGGCCTCACTGTCAGCGTCATTGCTGCTGTCCTGAGCACCTGAGTCTCTTTCACTGTTGTCTGAGAGGCTGCCGGCAGCTGCCATCTTACATACATTAATGCTTTGGGTCGATCCACCAGCTCCTCCCTCTTCCTCTAGCCGTTCCACGCTGCAGCTCGCTCCCTTCTCTTCTACAAAGCTTGTCCTCCTGCTTGAATTCTATAGGGAAACAAGGGGAGACTCAGCAACTATGAAGTTGATTTTTTTAGGCGAAAAGTTTCTTTTACAAGTTTCTTTTTTCTGTTTTTACATGAAGGCTGAAATACATTTAGATAAAGAATATGTTTCTGATTGAAATGACAAGGCAAAGTTCTATTTTAAAACACCCCAAAACAGCCATTGAAATTGTACAGGAGATATATATATATATATATATACAGTCAAGGAAAAAAATATTAGTCCACTCTGCTGTTTTCTTCAATTCCTTGTTCATCTTAATGCCTTGTTCCACTAAAGGTTTATCACCTGGGGGAAACAATGAACAC
>JAFBJS010004891.1:21165-33838 GCA_016785265.1 Paraplagusia blochii
TTCTTTTTTATCAATGTATATATATATATATATATATATATATATATATAATTATAAATATATAAATATAATATATATAATTATATATATTAATTATTCTTAATAAAGATACTGGCATAAACTCATCCACTCTGACCTGCACGCTGAGCTTCCTGGAGTTTCTGCTCACAGGGTGGGCTGCAGAAAATACATGATCAGCCTGAGAAGTGTTTGTCTCCTGTTCCCTGCTGCCCTTGTTCAGCCTGCTGGGATTGGAGGGTTTGGACATCTGAAAACATAAAACCTTTATGTGTAAACCCAGCCTCTCAAAATTGAACTGTTTATCACATATATTTGTTAAAATAATCAAATAAAACATTTCCCAAAAACAAATTAATAATCAAATAAATAATTTGATAATTTATACAATAAGCATAATAATAATAATAAATTAATTGTCAGTGTCAATATCAATCTTGTCAATCTGTTAAAAGACAGTGTAGAACATTTTTTTAAACTTTGTACTTTCAGAAAAACAAACATAAGCACAATACAAGCACACTCAAACTGCAGTGCTGATGATTTTAACTTTTTTATGGACAGTGGGAGAAACTCACCCTTTCTTCTATGATGGGTAAAGATATATCTATGAAGGCCTCCTTCACTGTTGAGATCTAAAATAAAGAGGAATTACAGTACTATTGTCATCTGCATTCATAATTTTTCAGTATTCATCAAAATAAAAGAATGGGTCGCAAAAAAATTATGTGTTTCACATTTTCAAAGAGCTGCAGGGGAGATGTGGGCAGCAGCTGTTCTGTCTACTCCTTCACAGCAGCACACCTGGTACTTTCTACCTCCAAGGATGTTCTAGTTTACATAGTGGCTCCTGCTTTGTTAATAACCCACATCTCTGACATGTCATTGTAAGCGTCTGCTGCAAGCGGTTGGTGTATGAGCTGGTCTTAAAAGTGCTTTTTTTTCCCCTCTTTCTGTTTGCTTTTGTTCTTTATTCTGAATTTTATTTTAGATTTTCCGCCTTCATTCCTGTAAAATCAAACTCAAATCACAAACAGAGGTTGATGGTGTGTACATTTGGTCAAGGACAAGGATTTCACTGCATTCAGCTACACCAGGAAGAAGTGAACTCATCTAAGGCTGATACACATTATTGATTTGTCATGTTGTATAAACTTACATGCTCGCAATCCTCACACATGATGGTGTTTGTCAGCTCGCCTACAAAGATGCGGTCCACAAGGTTCATCTTCACACCTTCCTTTCCGTAGGCTGGTGGAAAACAAGGATATTTATTTTGATCAATTAATTAATTTATTCTAGATATATGTCTGTGTAATAATAAGGAAAGGACAGCAAACTCCTTGTCATTGTGATCCACAACACTGCTAACAACAAAATATCATCTCTGCATTTGACCCATCACCAAAGTGAACAGTGGGCAGCTTTGAAGGGAGAAGTGAGTGGTGGGACGTCCTCAATGGATCTCAGTGGTAACTTGACAGGTGGTGGAGTCAAAACCTGGAGACCTCCGGAACCTTGTCGGGTTCCTTAACCACTAGGCCACCACTGCCCCAATGTCATTGTGGCAACTTTATGTCAATGATGATAAGAGTGTATGTTTGAATATAAATTTTGTGTTTCCAACATGCTTTTTTGAGCAATCTTTGTTGAGAAAATGTATCTTTTTTGTTTTTGTGGGAATGGAGGTGATGAAAAAAAGAAGCATATAATAAGTAGCTACCATCAACTGAAATGCTTAAACAAAAAAGGCTGTAATTTATACACACAATAATACCAACTACCACCACAAGGTGGAACTGTTGATCTTTTTCAGCTGTCTGTGTTGGAGAGTGTGTGAACCTTTGACTTGGCGTTTGGTCTCCTCATCTGCCGTCTTCTCTGTGGGGTTGTTAAAAGCCTTCAAAATCCCCGCCCTCACTCTCTGCAGAGACAAACAACATCCAGGGAATTAACACAACTTAACAAAGTTCACTTGACATTCAACGATGACAAAAAAAAACAATTATAAAAATGAATGTAAAATCTCACTCTCGGTGTGATCCGTTGTAATGTTGTCACAGACTTTACTGAATGTCTGATGAATGAGACTGACAAGTGAACTGATTATAGGCTTCGTTTGTGTAAAATAATTATTGAGCTTGTCCAAAAACATTAACATGTAAATGTCATAATTAACTGTATTGTTTGTGTATGTGTGTGTACGTGTCAAAGAGTTCTCCGTGGGGGCTTACTTATCCAAGGTGACGTGGTCAGTGAGTGTGTCGGTGAGAGAGCTGTGAAGAGGGGCAGCAACAGTAAAGCACCAATCAATAGATAATTGGCCTTGGTCTGTGTCTGTGCTCGAAACCAGTCGACCCCCATTGTCCCAGGACCCACACACTGAACTGGCTATTTAGGTCAAAAAGCCCCAGTAATCCCAACACGGCCGGTCTGCGCCCCACTCGGTCAGCGCACCCAGACCAGGCCGAGACTCTCCTTCTAATTAATTACCAGTAAAACCTCAACCCCGCCCCTCCCTGCACCTCCACCCCCCTCTGCCCTGGAAAACCCTCATGCAGAGCCCCGGCTGCAAAAGGGAGAGGATGAAAACTGCGGGCATGGAAAGTTAAATGAAGATGAGTGAAGAAAGACAGTCCATGCCCTCAGAGAGTAAGACCTACGGTCTTGACTAATTGGTGATAATGTTATGGAGCCTAATTAGCATATTCAGAACTGTGATACTAATGGCCAATCAACACAAACACTTAAGGCCTCTAAATGGTTTAAACCACCCCTCATAATGATACCATAGACCCTTAATGACACGTGCACACGCACTCATGCAACACCGATTAATTCTAAACTAAAAGGTATTTGAGCGACTGGCATTGTATTAGTATTTACAAAATCTCAACCTACTCATCTGAAGTATTTTAATGATATGGTTGAACAGTTAACTTGGAACAGGGAAAAGTCAGGTGGTAAACTGAATGAATTGAACAAAGCTGTTACTCAAGTATAGATACATTATACACAGAAGAAAGAAAAGACTACAGTACTTCTGAATGCTTAACTAAAACAGGTTTGTTTAAAAAGTACATGATTAGTCAGATGTTGGAGGTTGATCATTCTCATCTTTGTATTTTTAAAACTTATTAAAACAATTGTTTCTGCATGTCAACAATACCTGGGCATAAGGGTGGTTTCCTACAGCTAGCCTGTTGAGAAATGCTCTGTTTAAACATAAAAGACTTTTGTAAACAAAAATATTGTTACATTGGTGAATTGGATTGTTTTTTTAATTCCAATCTGTAAAAACAGTAATTGTTGGTTATACAATAGATCAGTGTTCCCCAACCTATTTTGTGCCACGAACCAGTTAAATATCTTGTACCTTTTTCACAGACCAGTCATTAAGTTGTAGCGAACAAATACCCCTTATTAAAAGTAAATTTCTGGTGTTCTGAAATATTTTCCTGCCTATAGAATCTTCCTACTCCAATTAACTGTGCATGCACACAACAATGCAAACTGTTAAAATATATCTGCATCATTTTGAGTTTATTGTTGTTGTGAAACTAATCACTGAGAAAATATTTCCTGATCAAATATAATTGCATTATTAATGATGTAATCCTGGCCATTCTATTATAGTCCCAGTGGTTGGGGGGGCACTGCAATAGATTAGTTACAATATAATAAAGCCATTTAAAAAAGGGTGTGTGGGTTAAAAAATAACACTTGCAAAATACGGGGCTGTACGAATGATTTTCTGAGGCGACTCCTCCCTTCTGTCTAATTAAAACAGGAGCTCAGCTGAGTGTGCGTGTACACAAGGGGGGCTTCGGTGACCCTCAAGCACAATGGGACGGCCCTGGAGCTCATTCAGCAGCTGTGGGTTTCCCAAGATCACACAATGATGCCGGCCATGCCACTTGCAAGTCACCCTAAGTGGCACAACTGTCAGCGTTCACAAGTTTGAATGGGAGCAGCTCGGCCCAGCCTGCTGCCCCTCCTGAGCCTGCGGCTGACCACTAAACACACCCGCTAACTTCTCCTTCTTGGTTCACGTAGCCACTGGTGGGACCACAGGAGGCCAGCTCTGCTGTGGGGCTCTCCCCTAATTGCACAGTGAAGGAGTTGGTGGAGGTGAAAGGGGTCTTGTCTTTCTACGCTTGCCAAAAACCATGGGACCATGAGGTTAAAATACAAAAAGAGCCAAACCAGCAAGTTGAGAGCTGCACATAAACACAATGACGCATGGCTCAAACAACTAGTATAAACTGTGACTTGTTATAAAGTACGTAAGCACTGGAACTTCTTATTTATTAGGCATGTCAATTTAACTTAAATTTACATTTTACCACTTTTACTTTTCCAGTTTTCTCTATAAAGTGGACCAGATTGTAAAGCATAACTGGACAAACTAAAGTCAGAGGACATGATGTGGTCATAATCATGGCCAAACATGTAGAAAATGTTACTACTGAATTATATTATCAGTACATATCAGCCTTTTCACTGCAATGCCAGAATTTTCCCAGTAGATAGCGTAGAAAAGGCAAAAAAATTCACATTTTAGCCTTTATTCACGACTTTAACACATCATTTGTCTTGATTCAACTGCTCAATCTATCTGCTCCCAACCACGGCCCCTTGTCAAAACTAAGAATCCGCTGTGGCGTGGGAGTCAAAATAATTACCCCACCAGTCAGAAATGGTCTCTACATAGCTCTGTTTTCTAGATCAAATATTCCCCAATATCAAGAATGCTCAAAAGTTACTTTCTCAAAGAATTGTCAGTTCACCAAAGTAATAGCTTGACAAATGATAATATCTAATATTCAATATCTTGTTTATATTTACCTTCGTTTCTTCCACCCGTATGGAGTCCAGTAGATAATGCAGCAGCTCTTGGCTATCTTGTTGCTGGTAGCCCTTAAATCTTGGGGCTCTGAAAGAAAGTGGCGGCAAATCAAATTAAATTCAAGTCCATATAAAACATCTCAAGATAATTGACACAACACACAACAAATACCTGTAAAAAAAATAACAAAAGCACAACATGGGCCGGTTTTGTTCGATTTTTGAAAAAAAAAACAAAAAAAAAAAAATCTCCAAAAACACAATGGTGAGAAGGTGATAAGGTGATAAGGTGATAACAAGTTTGGCTCCATCATCTGCCTCTTCCGGGTAAATTATTAGTATGAATTACTAAGCTCTTCCATGTTATTTGTCCTGCCATGATGCCAAGTCATTGCTATCAGTAGCGGTTGGTTCACTACCCTTCACAATATCAGACTTTTTGGGAGGGAAGACTCTGCTTTCGTCCCTTAGATGTCCATACTGAGGCAGGCAGATGTGGGGACATCTGCTTACAGCAGATGGTGCAAGACAAGCCAAAAGCTACTTCAACCTGTTGTTCCAGAGCAGACACATCACTACAGGACAGGTTGATGCCAAAAGTATCAAGACAAAGTGAAGGTTACGTCCTCGGTTAAAAGTCAACAATGTCACACGGCGGTAACAGGCGGTGCTGCAGGGAGCTTGGAGGTCATTTACTGGTGTTACATGACTAAAAACTTCAGTCTAAGGATGTAAATTGCCTGTTCAAAGGTAATAGAATTAAAAAAAATTGAGAAAAGCTTCAATAGTGACATTATTTTGTAATGTATTAACTGGTAAAAGATTGTTAGCCATCATTTCTATAAATACTGAAAATTTCACTGGATATCCAGGACACAACCACAACCTTATAACTGATTTTAATCATATCCCTTGTATTTAGAAACAAATGTAGCATTGCAACAAAGAGCCTCATTCTTTTGGCTATTGTTGCTGCTGAATATGGTGAGAGAGGTGTAAGACAGGGGGAAAAGAGCTAAAAAAAAAAACGACGACCCAGAAGTTTGTGGGGAAAATAAGGCTGATCAGGATCAGTGGGAATGAGGATGTCTGGAAGCCCATCCCTGAGGATGAAGAGCAGAAGGGCCCCACAGCACTGCTCCCAATCTGGCAAATCCAAACAGCTGCGGTGCTAACACGATTAATAGTCGGATGAATTAGTACCAGACACAAGACCACACAAGTGCCTTCTCAAAAAACATGTATGAAGAACTAGCTGCAATGTCAGAGTTCCAAAATAATAAAACACATGTCTTATAAACAGGAAAATGGATATAAGTATTAATGCAGTGTATAGTATTTGTATGTTTTTTTTTTCTTTTTTTAAAGTATTGGTAGTATTTTGCCCATAGTTTAAATAAACATTTAAGCTATGGGCAAGCTTCTGAAATAACAATTGACAATTTAGAATAGAATATTTGTTGCTAACTTTGTTGGTTTTAAAAGAAGATGGCTTGTGACTTTGTGACACAAAATACATTGATACAGGTGAGCAAAGCTGGACTTCATTTTTGGTTGAAATATCAATGTCCAGCGCCGGTCCCATAAATGTAATTATCTCTTAAAAAAGATGTAGTGGAGGAAAATAACAGTTTATATCTATTTTATCAATAACAGCGCACTGTGTTCTTGCTTTGGTAATGGTAGGAAATAAACATGGGACAAACAAAATGCTGGGAAACCTGTATGAGGAGTTCGGTACCACAATGGTACGAGTCCCAGTTTCTGAGTGGAAACACATTTTATTCTGTTTTTAATTACATTCTATTCAGACCGGCGCAGAGAGTGTTACTGACCACACAACCCACATACAGTATGTTTGCAAAGGCCCAAGCATACCAACCCCAAACCAGAAAAAAATTATTTATACCTGAGGAAACAAAGAATAGGTGGGCAGTGGATTATTTAGCTGGTTGAGGTCAAAGACATGAAAAAAATGCATGTGGATATAGAAAAAACACACTCTACACAGCCACTTAAAATGACCGTGATCCCAACCAAAGAGGTTTTAACAGTCTGTCCGTCAACACAAAGCCATTGATGAGAAACCAAAAGAGAAATTAAAATGTGTTGCCAGGTCCTGCGGATCAAGGACAGGTACAACCCTCTTGGAAAGACAAGAGCCTGCAGTGACAAGTGAAGATGGCACGGTACCATAACAGAATCCAGTAATCACAGAGGTCAGTGTAGCCGGGAGAATGTGAGAACACGTCCTAGTAAACAGGAGCAGTTGTTGACCCTGTTACTCCAACTCAAAGCCTCTGACTTTACTGACTGAAAAAAAAAACATATAAATGGTTTAGGCTGGTTCAGAATGAAGCAGTGATTGTGGACACTGTGACTGACCTTGCAGTGCACTGGAGGAACCAGGACCTTCTTTTCACATATAAGGACATACCATAGAATACACTATGTTAAATGAGACGACAAATAAACTCAAGGTCAACTTCCTATAACCTTTAAATGCACTTTTTAACTGTGTTACCTTTTCCACCTCCTCCTCAACCAGGGGCACCAGGGCATTTCATTCGGATACAGTCACACATCGAGTCTGGTTTTTATGAGTTATGAGTATTTCAACCAGACCTAACGCATTGCCTACGTCCTTACCTACTAACTATACCCAATAGAAATGTAAGCGTAATTTCAAACCTTACCCCAACCAGGTGCTGATTCTAATCCTAACTAATAATAACAACAACAACAACAACAACAACAACAACAACAACAACAATAATAATAATAATAATAATAATATTATTAACAATAATAATACATTTAATTGTGGCAGTGGTGGCCTAGTGGTTAAGGAAGGGGACTTTGGTCCGCAAGGTCCCCGGTTCGAATCCACCAGCTGCCAGGTTGCCACTGAGGTGCTCTGAGCATAGCACCGTCCGACCCACATAACCTCTTGTGGGCTCACCACCCACAGGAAGGCTCACAATATGGTGCAATGTGATCTGGGTGGCGTCAACTGCCCCTGGCCCCACCCCTGCGACCCGGCAACGGACAAAGCAGAAGAAGATGAGATGAGATACATTTAATTTATAAGCGCCTTTCAGGTCACTCAATGACACTTTAAAAAGGAATAAAATGAGATCAGATAATTATAAAAACAGCACATAGAAACACATAAAATAAATAAAGGACAGAGGCAGAGGGGTCTAGATGGAGGATGCAGTCTGGACGAGGTGTGTTTTGTGTTGAGATTTGAAGGTAAGGGGAGAGTCACAAGTGTCGGAGAACAGGTAGTAAAGCGTTCCAGAGGTGTGGAGCAGAGCGACTGAATCTGAGGGCCCTAGTCGAGGTTATGACGTGGAGGAGGCCAGGTAGGTAGTGGGGGGTAGTTGTCGAGAGGTTGTCTTTTGTGATGATACGGGCTGTTGCGTTTTGGACTAGCTGTACCTACAACCCATGGACAGAGGCTTCCTACAACACTGCAGAAACTGTTGGAAAACATTTCCACAAACGTAGGCCACCCTTACACATAATAACTGAGTTTTAGAAGGTTTTTCAGTTCAACCTGCTTCTGTTCTCAAACAACAAATATAACTAATGTATTAGATACATAACTTGAACTGTCAGAGGAAACAGAATATCAATTTGATTTTTAATAAAATAATTATATAGTGTTTTTGTTAGTTTATTAGCTAAAATAATCAATTTAGTCTGTAATTATAAACAAATTATTACCGTAAAACCCTGTCCTATGCAGTTCTATCATGTGCATAATAGATACTCAGGCATAAAGTTGTGAAATAAACTCTTTCTAACGGACGTGCATGTGTAGTCGTCTATGTGTGCTATTTGCCATTTGACTAAACAATTGCCACATGTTCTGTAGATAAAGTGATGTCAGGTGAACTGGCAGGGCCAAACTGAAACACGCTACACCTGATGAAAGATCGGTACCAGAATGTCAGAAATGAAGGCAGTCATCCAACATTGAATGCCCTGGTCACCCACCTGCACAACTACACAGTGCACAACAATCACCACCACCACCACTAAACACATCACGGACCCAACCAGCAGTGCTGCATGTAAAACAAGTAATCACTGAACCAAACACACATTAAAGGGGGGAAATCAGCTCAAATGCTCAGATCACAATCTTATGCTCTGTTTCTGCCTTTTTTGAGATCAAATGTGACACAGGTGGTTCAACAAAATGGTAAGCGGCAAAAAAGGCTAAGGCTACACAGCTGATGCTTAGGTATTTACAATGGTTCACTGCTGTATGTTGACCTGAAACTGCCTGAGAGGAGTTTAGCCGTGACCAGGTATCACCTGGGTTTGACAGGTTAAAGTGATCAAGACTATATGGAAGGGTGAAAGCAGGGTCAAAGTTGTAGTTCCTTCTATAGATAAAACAAAGTAAGTTCTAATGCTTTGTTTTTAAAATACTTCTAAATCACAACATAGTGCAGCAACAGCAAAAACAAAAAAAGAGAGACATCTTACTTTTGACAGAGCTGATTAAAGAGGATCTTGGGATTGACTTGGCCTTTGCCTGGTTCTTTCATGCTCTGGAGGAAGAGAAACATTGCAGCTGTCAAAGACTCTGGAGTTGGCAACGTCACCATGAGTGGATTCTGGAGAAGGGAAGAAGAAGTAGAAAAAATAGTTTAATGATTCAAATAGGGTAAATAACAGCACTTCAAGGTTATTTTTCTTCTTTATTTCACCACCTAATATAATAGTCATGGTCACAACATCATAGTAGATCATAGTTACAACACAGAATTCCAGTTTATAGCATCAGAGTTGTACTATTGCTAAACTTAATATGAATACTATGTGTACTATGTGAGCTATTTTTTTAATATTTACAAATGATATTGACTATATAGATGAATTGAACAAGATTCCTATCCCAATGTGAATACAGTCACAGAAACTGTAAAAAAAAACACTGAGATTTGGTGACTTTATGTTAGTTTTACATTTATTTCAATTATTATTTGATTTGTACCAGATTTGACTCCAGGGAGGGACAAATCCTTAGTTTGTATCCTTTCTCCTTCACCTCTTGGATGAGTTCAATCAGCATGTGTGTCTGGGCCAAGTTCTGCAAGACCAAGAATTCATGATAAAACAGGCTACAACATCATAATTTGACATTTTTTTAAAATGAATTTTCTATAAAAAATGTGTTGTTTAGTCGTATAATGGAGTTGACTCCATGGAGAGAGATTTTTACAGCACAAAGTAACCGACGTTTAAGCACACATCCATTTCTGGTTTGCAGGGGCAGCTGTCTCCACGACTGCAACCCAAATCGCACTGCACCTTATTGTGAATCTTTCCTACAGGTAGTGAGCCCACTGGAAAATGTGTAGGGATGGCACTATGATCAAATCTGGAAGCTGGTGGATTTGAACATGACGACATCTGGATCCTAGACCACTATCTAATCTGCCAATCCAATCTCTGTTCCTCATATAGGAAAATAAATATATATACTGTCCTGCCCCACATAACTTAAAGTGGGCTTGCCATCCACAGGAAGGCTCACAGAATGGTGCAGTGAGATTTGTGTGGCAGTGATGGAGACTGCTGCAGCTGTGACCCGGAGACGAATAAGCAAACGATAATGAAAAAGTAAAAGAATGAATGAATAGAAATAAAACAAACTTCAGAAATTAAAGTTGGAAATGCAACCTATGGGAGAGCTTTTCTAAACTACTTCTAAAGATTAGTACTCATGCATCGCAAAAGCTTTTCAAGAGTTCAAGAGACATGTCTCACAATTTATTTTGGTAAATCAGCAAATTCTGGTTTGATTATTTCAGCAGGACTTAACTAGTGGTGCAATCCCTCTTGTTTTCTTCGAAACAATCAATGATCTGTGAGTTACAAGTGTTGAAGATCCTTGGTAAAGGAAGCTGCCATCATTGTTCCTGATTGTTACCAAAGCATCTTTTCAAATCCTTTCACAAAATATTTGTTTTTTATAAATCTTTGCGAAGTAGACAGTTGCTATGGAAAACACACAAAGGAGCTGGTATTGTGGATGCAGACACAGCTCATCCTTTGACAATTATGTTTTTCTTTCACCAGAAAGATTGCAATTTTCAAGGAAACAATACAAACAGAAAGGGGTGGGAAAGAGGACATAAAGCTTGCTCACTCGAATTTCAATCAATGAGGAAGGCCCTGAGGGTGATTAACAAAACGGTGGGGAAAAAAAACAGCCTCATTGTTCTAAAAGCATGTCTGTTTGCAGTCACCATGACACGACCAGAGAAAGACTAGGGAGGTTCTATGGTGATGTTGTATAGTGAACATGCTCTGCACCAACTGAGAGCCACTCAGGCAAAGGCAGGTGAATGTGTCCAAGGCAGCACCACATTTACGGCTGCACTGAAAATACTTCAAAATGATCCCAAGGTCTAACCCGTTTACAGTCATTGTTGGAGGATAATTTAGTTACCATTGGACAGGCGAATAGTAAGTGTTCATGCATAGATAACACAATGTGGAGTTAGAAGATAAACCCTGGTGATTCATTAGGCTGCAAGAACATCCCTGTAGCTGTAGCAAGTTATAATCAGTGCCCACGGAAATCCACTTCAGATATTATGATCTTAAATATGGGTTAAGTGAATACAACATGAGAGCAAAAGTTCCTAAATGTTGCATTAGCATCCATATTTATCAATTATTAAGAAAAAATCCCAAATACATTTGTGTTTCTATTTAGTCAAATGTGTTTTTTTTACAGTTGAATATGACAAAAATAGTAAAAGAAATTATATCTGAAGAGATTGTAGAACATACCTGCATCACAGCATTGAAGAAGCAGGTGTTTCCGAGGTTAATGATGCCTTTAACAGGAACCAACGTGTTGCAGATGGCTGGACTTTTACCTTTGGACGACTCGGAATAATCCGATGTCTCTTCTCGCAGCTTGATGATCTTGGGAGATGCTATATGGAAGGCAATAAACAAGAGAATGTGATGTATGTTTAAATTATTATGGCAATGGTGGATTCATACAAGGGCATGAAGTGGAAAAACAGATTTTTCATATTTTCTAAAAACTGAATGTCAAAATCAAAAAGTGTCCACTTTGATATAGACTGTGAGTAATAGCTGGCCTTGCAGGTAAAAAAAAACAAACATCACCTTCCCTGTATTGCCGATAGACACAAAAAATGAAATAATAAAGCCTTGAATAGGAATTGGGTATGGGAACACGGATGTGATGGCAGCTGGAGAAAAGCTGGGTCACTTGGAGTAGCAGATGACAGCTGCAGAAGTTTTCACTAGTCAGTGAGGGCAGAGTTAGAGAACTGGCTCTACAGAGCCAGCTGTTCCTACTGATCACCAATGAAAGCTCACCTTAAGTAGCAACTATGTCACAGATGGTTAGGGTGTCAGACTGAGAGTGTGGAGGGAGCACACTAATCAGTATTTATGTCCTTTTGTCAAGTCAATGTGCTTATGAACAAACCACATACTTCGCATTAAAAATAGAGCTAGGCGGTATGACCAAAAAATTGATATCACGGTATTTTTAGAAATTATCACGGTATTTGACGGTATTGTTTTTTAAGTATAAACCCCAATTCCCAATTGTTTAGAAAATAATTATAGTTATTAATAGTTATTAACCCTGGTTTTAATGGTCCCACAAAATGTTGCTGTTCACAAAGAATTGAGTGTCAGACACTTATAATTGTGATGAGGTGCAGAAATCGGAATGAATGATCCAGACAGTTGCAGTGAAAATACAGAATTCGGTATTGTGCAACTTGAAAAC
>JAFBJS010004891.1:34071-80995 GCA_016785265.1 Paraplagusia blochii
CTAGGAACAAGCAATGGATTCTTTACTCACACACAGCTACCTATGTCAATAACAGATAATTGCATTAAAAATAGAGCTGGGCGGTATGACCAAAAAATTGATATCACGGTATTTTTAGAAATTATCACGGTATTTGACGGTATTGTTTTTTAAGTATAAACCCCAATTCCTAATTGTTTAGAAAATAATTATAGTTATTAATAGTTATTAACCCTGGTTTTAATGGTCCCACAAAATGTTGCTGTTCACAAAGAATTGAGTGTCAGACACTTATAATTGTGATGAGGTGCAGAAATCGGAATGAATGATCCAGACAGTTGCAGTGAAAATACAGAATTCGTTATTGTGCAACTTGAAAACATCATTTAAGATGACTGCAATGTAAGAGAGCTGTGCCCCCTGTGACTGCAAAGTGAATACTTCATAAACAAGTTGCATCCATATAGACTTTATTAACATTTATAGATTTATTAACATTTATAGCAAATAATAAAAGTCTTTGGCTAAGTGAAGTTAGCCAAAGAGTTGGTAATAACATTCCACCGTTTGCTTTTTTTAAAGACGACCCCTTTAGCAAATGTGCCTACCAGGGACGTCTGTGTAGTGTTATGTGTTTCTTCAGTGCCAACGTTACGCAGGGACGGGGGAGAAGATGCAGATTTCATTTTCATGCAATCTTCGTAGTCCAGGATATGTTTGTGGTGAAGGTGGTGAAGCAAATTACTTGTGTTGCCGGCGGCGGCTAAAACAATAGCTCGACAGCCTTTGCAAATTACGGATTTCTCAAATTCAAAGTACCTCCACACAACAGACACCGCTCCTTTTTTGGAATGAGTCTGTTAGAATTATCTCCCTCCATTCTCTCCGACCGGTCAACTCACTGTACTGCCACTACTAGTACTACCGCTCTCGTGCACAGTTGGTTTGTTTGGTGCAACACTGTTCGCTCAATCTACCGCTGTGCAACGTTCCGCCTCCATGTGTTCCCGACATATGCGCACATACCGGTATGGGGATAAATGCAAAATTCATATCATAAAAATAAAAATTACCAGTATACCGGTGCGAACGGTATACCGCGCAGCTCTAATTAAAAAGTCTGGAAGCAGCAGAGGGTTTAACAAAATTCATCACTGGGCGAAATTATTGGTGTGATAAGAATGTGAAGGAAAACTGACTTTGGACCTGGAACTTTTTGACACTTTAATGAACTTTCACATCTAACACATTTTCAATTCTGAGGCTATTTCATTCTATTTTTATGACCTCTTAAGGACAGGGTTCAGCTCGCCAAGCGTATATGTTGTTGTTATGCTTCCTTCAGCGAAAGTCAATGCTTCTTGGTTTCTTGGAAGTCGGTTTTACAGTTCTCCCTTATTCTGTGATTCTGTGGATCTTCCAATTTCAATTATTGGTAAAGATGCCTTTGTATTATTGGGTGTAAATCTATGAAATGAATGTGTGCATTCTTTCAATTTTTAAGCACAAGCCAGTGCTTTTTTAATGCCGGTCCCATACCCGGATGAGGGCTTGGGATGAGGGTTGCGTCAGGAAGGGCATCCAGCATAAAACTTTGGCCAAATCAAAAATGCAAGACAACAAAATAATTTCCATACAAGATGGAAATTGTTGACTCACTGTGGCAACTCCTGAATTTTTTTTTTTATTTTATTTTTTAGAATTTTTTAGAAATTATAAAATCACAACTAGGCTATTTTGTACAATTTCCCTCTTAGTGTCCATCTTAGTAGGGTGCTCCAGTCATTGAAATATTACCTTTTTTTGTACTTGTCAAGTTGATTTTGAAAGTTACTGTTTGATTTTGTTTTCTCCTTGGGATATATTTTATACTACATTTCTAAACAAGTCTAAATCAGATAAAAGCAAACACGATGGTCTTATATGATTAGAGGGTCTGACCAGGAGATTGCTGAGAAACATGGGAAATCTGTTAAAATCCCAAATGTTCAGAAGTTCAGATCCAAGCATGGGTGTCTCAAATTGTCTCTGCAAATTAAGTGTAGGAATAAGGATAACACTTGTTCCAATAGGCAGTCGAAGGAATGAGAAAACTAACAGGGACAAAGTTTGCATCTGGGACTTTCACCCAAGGTAAACAATGTTCAGGGAGCCATCTGGTTATGTCTGGGGACAGGAGGAAGCAGAGGAGAGTGGCGGAAGGGAGCAGTGGGTGGAGGGAAGGGTTGCAATGAACATAAGCATATGGAAAAGCAGATTTTTGCTCTCCCTGCAGCAGTCGGCAAAGGCAAATGTCAGCGTGCGCCGACTCCACGCTTGACTGTGCTGCACTCAGCACCACCACCTGGTCCTTTCTTGGTCAGCCACCGAGTGTGGGCAGCAGTAACGCTGTGAAGACCTTCCCTAGGGTAGTGGAAAGCATCGCAGTGTTCACGCTCACTCACATGCATGTACAACGCTTCCTTAACATTTAACTATTTTTCATACAAGGTTCACACCAAAAATCATTAACTAGTTTTCTTTATTCCTAAATCAGGTATATTTTCTTCAGTTGAAGAAATATGTATCAGCATATGTCTTGACAACTAAAGGATAAAACTCAAACTTAATAGGAGATGTTTATGTACAGTTTTGTGCTTATATATTTTCTTGTTTTACGTCAAATTTTCTTGTTTTTCATCAAATCTTCATGCCAGTTGGCATTGCAATTTTATGGTCACGGGCAACTCTCTTGAAGCAGACCATGCAGTCAAGAGGAAGGCCAGGAAACACCAAATGCCTTCTTAATTTGCTAATGTGTCATGACTGCAGGGCATAAAAAGCATGTTTCTTTGCCATCTGAGGCCAAGATAAGACAGCACCGTGTTATTTTCTGATGAGTCTCTCACACACACAGAGCTTATAATGCCCACTCTCTGGCCTACTTTCATGTGCGGTGGTGGGAGAAAAGATAAAATCACCCTTGATTAACTACATAAAACCACCACCAGGGGACAAGCAGCCTAGTGGTTTATCATTGAGCAAAGACTCAGAGTACACCTGATGTCTTCACTTATTATTGTAAATATTGTAGTGGTAGTATGTAGAACTGTTGCAAAAAAATAGGGATGATTCTATCCAATACTCAGACTGGCGAGGGTTGGAATTTCAGGATCAAAGAAGAACATAAGACAAGGGTCTCAAACTCGGGGCCCGTGGGCAATTGGTGGCCTGTGGAACGATATTTTACGGTCCCCATCTTGATGTGAAAGTTGAACTTCTAACAATATTTTATTGATTTGTTCTCTTTATAGCAAATCCTATATTTCTCAAAACCCTCAGTGTTGTATTACATTGAATCTATGGGAATTTTTTTTTTTTAATTTTCCTTTGTACTGAACACGGAAAAAAGCTGACACCAGTGAGACCATTAGTGAAATGATAGCGGGAGGTGGCCCTCAACGTATTTGAGTCGGAGACCCCTGACATAAGGTATCAAGCTGATATCGGCAACAAACTCCAGGCTGCAATATCATGATCTCTATCACCAAATCTAAGGGCAAACATCACTGTAATGTGCAACAGTAACGTGGAGTAACATAGTGAATTCTACACAGTTGAAAAGAGAACAGTAATTACTTGCAAATTCTTGAAAAGAGACAAAATCAAGTTAGTCTTACCTTTATTATTATATAAATAATGACAAGATGCATAAAATCGCTGTGTTTCGGCACACACTAAAACCAGGAAAAACTAAATGTAGTCGGACTTCACATGTTAATTATGCAATCACCTTCATACTAACACAACCATTCGTACCGTCTCAATATAATTCTGATGATATATGAAATCTTTAGGTTTATTCCATCATCATTAATCGTTGTAACCTGAGCCTGTGCAGATATACACATTAACTGTCATTTTTGTGACTTTGGCCCCAAAAACATTTAGTCTAGTAGTCTGTATTTATAAGTTCATTATCAGTAATTTAATATAAATAACAAAAGACCAAAATTAATAGTGTAGCCTTTTGGCATTTAAACAGGGGTTGCACTTTCACTGAGAGAACAAGAACATAACAAGCTACCAAATTCTGAGATACAGTACATCCATAGATAAAAAAAGACAGAGAGAAACAAGCTCTGATGGCTATTCAGCAGCAGCATTTTAATTTGTTCCACAAAGACTCCACAGCTGTGTTACAAGCTGGAGTCGAGCTTTCTGAGGTCAATTAGCTTTTTACTGGGTCTCTGGTACTTGAGCTGAAGGCCTTGATGGTTAGAGAGCACAGTTAATCGACTTTCTTTATCTCCTGATTTGTTGTTGCACAAATTATTATGGATTCTGAGAAAGAAATCTTGCTGGGGCTCTTTTGTGCTGCAGTTCTATAGAAAAAGAAAACAGCAATACAACAGCAGTGTTTGCTGAAAAAAAAATCTGGCCTTCAAGCAAAAAAATGCAATTTCTCAAGCTCATCCACAGACAAGAACTGCCTATTCTTATTGGGAGGTAGGCTGCACGCTTCCACACATGTTTGGTCGACCAGTGCCGAAGACCTCGGTGGTAGGAAAGGTGACAGGTAATTTAAAGAGGGAAAAATGTACTGTCTTTGGAGTTTGTCCAGCTTCCAGCTTATTGTTCTCCACCAACAATGGACTCTGGCAGAGTTAGAAGAGTACATAGAGTACATGGTGAATACATGTACATAATGATTGATTGTGTCTGTCTGTAGTTTAGCTGGTATGCCAGAGAAGATACATAATCATGTCACATATAGAGAAAAGAAGGGAAAAGAGATTTACTTTTAAAAGTCACAATAAAAGTGTGTGAGAATAATTTCCCAAAGCTTTCAAATTTCAGAATAATACGGTTGTTGTTGTCCATTAAACTTAATAATGAAATGCTAGAGTCCTCAAGTATGGGATGTACTTGAGAAATGAAATGTAATCACATTTGGTATATTCTGTTCCCAGAAGTGGTTGTTCTCCATTTCAAGAAAATACGCCTTACCAAAATTCAGGGACATGTATTACTGAAGCTAATACAAAGTATACACAGGGACTAGAGTACTTGAACAGGAAAATATGTGTGTCTTTGTATGTACACAGAGATTTAGTGTTCTCCATCTGTTCAAAAGTAAAGTCTCTTTGGCTTGTTGAGGATTGGATGCACCCACTAGCGCAGTGCACAGATCCAGAGGTGTTGATACACCCAGCCGCCCAGCAGAGGAGGATGCAGGGGACAAAAAGAGATGGTGATGGAGAGACAAAGAACAACAGGAGCAAGTCTGAACTGCACGCAGCTGCGCTTGTTCTTCAGGGAAACCCAGCCGGGAGACATCACTCAAGCGCCTAATTCCTCTAATGTGTGCAGTCATGCAATGTGCAGGATGGGTGTGAGGGTGAATGTGAGGGCGGGGTGGGGGGGGGGGGGGGGGGGGGGGGGGGGGGGGGGGGGGGGGGGGGGGGGGGGGGGGGCGATTACTGCGACAGATAACCTACAATTTCAGTACCCACAGTTATGAGATTAGAGTTAGAGCAGCTTGACTGGGACTGAGTAGCTGAAATTAACACGGTCATGAAGGTAATCTGAAGAGCTGAAGTCATGATGCTTGGAAGCAGAAACCCAATCACATACAATGTGTTATTTTTACAGGAATAATAGTAGGGGTGTGTGTTTGGAATTCAGAGACAGGATGGTATTACACAATGCTTTTATTTTTGGAGTTATGGTGGAAAACTAAGGTGGTTTAAATATGGTAAGAAGAAAACAAGACTGTAAACAAGAAGTTAAACCTTAATAATTGTAAAAAATCTGGTTCAATAACGTTGGACCTCTTATTATTCAAGCCTCTATTTTTTGTGATGTGTGTAGGAATTCAGGAGGGAATCAATGCCACTAGGGGAAGCAGAGGGACTGTTGTAGTGCATTAACAACTATCACATCATGTCCTGTCATTCATCTGTATTGGAATGACACAAAACTTTCCGTAACTTTTCCATTTGTCTTGCTTTCTAATAGATAGTTTTATTTTAACTCTAATAAGTTTGAGATCCAATCAGATTTCCTCCCCATTAAATCTTGGGAGAGGTAATGTTTTATATGCAATTTTTATAATTAAAAATTGCAATCAGATTATTCACACAGAAGATATATATTAATTGTTATTGATCATTAATAACCACATTGATAAAGTAACTAATCTAAAATTGGCTAGATTTATGTCAACTTATAACTTAAATCTGCTGTGAAGATTGATTTGTGAATTGAACTATATACCTTGTTTTTATTCGTGATAGGAATAACATGTTTAATTATTTGTCAAGCCTGAAAACTAACTTCAGAAATAGCTGTAGGTAGTGAGCACTTCTGCACCTTACCTGATGTTGCCTTGACTGAGTGCTTTTGTAAAAAGTCCAGGGACTGAGCCAGAGCTTTCTTGTTGCAGTTAGTGGAGAGCTCCTCATTACATTCAAAACACCTGTTGAAAAGGAGTAGGAGGAAAGAAAGAAAAAAAAAAGAGAAAGGATTCAGGTTCCTGCAGCTCTATATACCTTTTATAAAGCCAATCATCATGTGACTCCTTTTCAGAATGATTTTTTTTTACAAACCAATTGATAGAAAAGTGATTAAACCATGATCATTTATAGATACAGAGAATAAAATAAAAGGTTTAGAAACTTAAACTGACCTTAGCCAAGGTATTTAAAGTTTAAATGCTGCTGCCAGGGCAGCAGGGTAATTACTGGCCTGATAAGTAAGTTACATTAAAAAAATTGACCAAGGTCATCATTTTGCTTTGTGTATTGTATATTTGCCTAGCAGTTTTCCATATGTCCAGGTAAGTTATGAGCCTTTGGAACTGGCCTTTGGAAATTTATTTCAGTTATTACATCCCAACTTCTGCCTGTTCTGAGTTTTCTATGTAAACCCACACACAGCTGTAGTCTTGACACCGGATGAAGCAAGTTGACTCGTGCTGGTAGTTATCACGGATTGTGGGATTGTGAGTGCAGTTCTGATTGTTCTCACCAGGCTTTCCATGTGCTTAAACTAATAGTGATGCAGTGGGACTCTGGATGGAACATTTGGTAGTGTTTCACAGCATGCTGGATCCCAGTATGGTTACAGCCCTGCCAGGTACAAAAAGACAATGATTATTATTCAAAACATGTAATCAAGAAAAGCCATTATTAAAGAAAATATTTTGAAAAAAAAGGATTTGATGAATTAGAATTATCAGGTTAATTTCTATGAACCTATCAACAATAGAACAAGCTGTGTTAGTTTCTATTAACCTAGAACAGTGGTGTCAGACTCGTTTCACAAAGGGCCGCTGTGGATTTTTGTTCCAACCTATCCAGAGCAAACTGTTGACCCATCAGCTGTCTGGAGACTCACATCAGTTAATTGAAAAGCCAAGCAAGGTGTGCTGTAGCCCTTAGTGGAACAGTTTGACAAATATGACCTAGAACCGGGGTGTCAAACTCAATTTCACTACGGGCCAGAATTAAAAACGGCCAAATTCAACATATATATATTGAGAAAATGTTTTCCATTCTCTCCACATAATAAATATTGTTTATTCCAAATGAAAACATTGAACTTGGAACAGCCAAAGCTTCATTTTATCAACACATGAGAAATTACATTAGAAATAATTCATACATCAATGGTATTTGTTTCTTATTCTGCCTCTTTGTAATCTTTCCAGATAGTTGTATACAAATCTTTCTTTACAGGACAGAATATATATACTATAACAAAAAGCATGCATTATTATTTTAATTCTGACAATGTATAAGATCTACATACTGGTGGGCCAACTCTAGTATACATTTGATTTTATCTCACGGGCCAGATAAACTTACACAGCGTGCTAGATTTGGCCCCCGGGCCGGAGTTTGACAATAGTGACCTAGAGTATGTAAAGTATATGGTGTTGTACTGTTACACATACAGTATCTTACCTGGAAACCACATTTTAAGCACACTAGAATGTCATGTGATGCTGCTGGCTCCCCATCAATCATCGTCCTCTCCTTTAGGCAGTCGGAGCACACCAACCACACACTGGAGAGCACCGACTTCTTTACTGAGCTAAGATCCACTGCTTTACTCACATGCTGACAAGTCAAACCTAATTTAGTAGAAAAACACAAATGTGTGTCATCACCCTCAGGTTGGGACCATTCCGTGTTGAATCACCTGTGTGAGTGACAACAATTGGAAATCCAACTTACCACTGACTTCATCTGATGACTCCTCATCTCGAGGCTTTCTTGGCTTGCTTGTCCGCTTGGTCATATCGGCGGCTTTTAAAGAAAAAGGATCTTTAAGCCGCATCTGGAGCACTAAGCATAGGAACATAATATTTTACTTTATGTAGGATCAGTTTACAAAAAGGAGGATTAACAGTGTTCGAGCATAATTGTCCTAGAATGGACATTGACGCCAGGACCTTGGTTGGGTTAAGTCTGATAACAGTGGATGTCACCTCCATCTAGGCTGATGGTTGCAGGTGCCTAGCACATGGTGTCCACTTAAATGTTACATCTCCCATTGTACTTGATGGGTCTTTTCTTTACAGATTAAAACTTTAGCTAATTTAAAACAAGTTATTGTAGCTATTGTAACCACAAATGAAACAGCATGTTTCGTGCAGTAGCGTGATTTCACGTAAAAGACTTTGGTTAAGGCTAACTATTAACCAAAACAATCAGGTATAGAAATATCATTAGTCTTGCCTTAAAATTAATATTTGCAGGACATGTCGGATTTTATGTATCTCACAATAAATTAGAGTGGATATAGGTAATACATCTGTATAAGATTAACTGATTTGAGACCTGGATTTTATTCATACATTATTCCTTTGTAGTTCCATATTGTACTAGTAACCATGGATGTTTTTATGCCAATCACTTTCAACCCAACCCAACCCAAACGTATTTCAACACAATAAGAGCAAAAGCAGATTTCTGGTATATCTGTGTAAGTTGGTAGCAATAGAACATATATGGAATCCACACTTAACAATATGTAGATACTTTTGCTCAGCTACTGAGTATTCTAATACATATGTTAAGGTATTCCGGTGAAAAACCGAATTAGTATTTTTAATTCTAATTTGAAATATTGACAGGCCTAAAATACAATGGCAGCTAATTTAATGTATTTAAGGAAACAATAAGGTGAAACTATATAATAACCTATTGTGATTTCTTTAAAAAAAAACAAGATAACCTCTCCTCACTCACCTGTTTTGTCCTGCTTCTGTGCTGACTGTGTAAACTCACCAGCAGCCAACAGTGAGCTGTCAACTCTTCCTGACTAGCGAGCAGGCTACCTACATCAACATGTCAGCGCGATTTAGACATTAAACCGTACGTTGTATCAGCCCAGGCCGCGGAAATGGTGGAGTTTTCAACAGAAAATAATTGTTAATAAACTAATAATGTCTCGTTGGTTGTTCATTTTGGCTACATACCAGGGCATCTGTAGCAAACACTAGCAACGTGACTGCAACGCAAGCCTAACTGTGACGCAGTACGGCAGCTCAGACTAGCCCTGTGTTGCATTCACGAACAGTTGGTTTTAAGCCACAATTTCTGTTTACATTTTTTCTTTCATCATCTGATTTACAGTTTTGTTCAGGAAATAATTAGATTTTATTATATCTAGTTGGGGGTGTGAAATTAATCAAATGATATATAAAACATATTATATGATATATATATCTGAAAAATATGATACAAAAACAGGCATCATAATGTCAGTTTTCTCCCTTGAACATATATAGTAAATGTTTTGGTTTTATTTTTACATATCACACAATGTCAATAAATGCATCATGTGCTCTAGAGTTACAGTTAAGGAACGAACTTCGTGGTGCCATCTAATATTCCGAAGGGAAACAAATTACTTAACATAACTTGTTGTAACATTTTATATATTTTTTATGCGTATTTGTGACATTTATTTTTTAGTTCGACATACAAACGTATTTTGTCCTTTTCGCTATTCGTAATATCGCGCATGCGCGCTACTGTTGGGAGCCGCAGATATGTATTGACTTTTGTAACACGTACTATCTCCCCTTTAAGACTGCATTTTTTTTTTTTTTTGGACGTCGCCGGGTGATTTTAATTACACATGGCTTCAATATGGAGGTGTGTGAGAGTTGTACGCTTGGTCCCGAGAACATTGTGGTCTGGCAACCTTCAGCCCTGTGCTTTTGTCCCGGGAGGACGAGTCTTGGAGTCCAGTCTGAGAGCTGGACGTCCTGTACACGATAGTGAGTTTTACGTTTACCACTGTTATGCTGTTTCATTGGAGATGAAGACAAGTTGGTGAATTCTATGGTGTTTATACACAGATTTGCAGTTAAGGAGAAGGTTTAGTTCAGAGCCATCGACCAACACTGTGACCTACGAGGAGTTGAAACAGTTGCTGGCCAAAGGGAAGGCTGTGGTCATTGATGTCCGAGAACCATGGGAGTTGAGGGAGTTTGGCTTCATCCCAGGATCTATTAACGTCCCAAGTGAGTCACTGGTGGTCATTACTGGAAATGAATTTCTCACAAACAGGCTATTACTAAATTACCTGGTTTACAGTTCAATAAACAACCTCAATGTTGGGTTCAACAGTACATAACACCGTCCTTCTTTCTAGCAGAGCGTGATAAAAGTGTTTAGGAAGTAAAATGGTTGCCTCACAGAGTAGCTATTTGGTTGATTCAACTTCCTTTTTATGACATTGCTGAAAGAAGTACTTATTTACAGCAAAACAAGGTGAAGCAGTGGTTTTCTTGTTGGGTCCTAGTGCCCCCCAACTGACGCAAGAATGCAACAGAAACAGTATTTTATGAATTGTCTACACTATTGAAACAGTATGTAGGGAAACTAAATCCCCACTTATGATTCTGTTAAACAAATAATTACTTTAGAGACAAAAAGAGTGGGTTTTATCATAACTAGTCAAATGTCTATTTTCAACGTTTATTTAGACAGGTCAGGAATATTTGCAGGGCCTATGCTTTGGCTCACAGGCATTGTCTCTGTCATAGGTGTAAAAACTTTACAGTTCACCTCCTTGGCAGCTTTGAATCCCAGTTATTGTGGTTGACTTCCAGTGGGCTCGCCACCTGTAGGAAGATCTTGTGCAGCTCAATGTGATTTGTGTTGCAGTCGAGGAGACTGCTACCCCCCGCAATTTGGTAACCGATAAGCAGATAAAAATGGATAAAAGGACAGTTGTTTGCAAAAAATAACAGAAAATAGAACATACGAGCATAGATCAGTGCAACTGCAAATGATTAAATCACCATCCACCTAAATGTTTCTTTGGCTTAGAAAGGAAGGAAGGAAGGAAGGAAGGAAGAAAGGAAAGCAAACTCCTTGTCATTGTGTCATTGTAATTAACACCACTGCACACAAAGAACTGTCAGAAGAACAGTGGTCATCTTTAGGCTCCTGGGGAGCAGTGAGAGGTGATGATGCCATGCTCAGTGGCCCTTGGTGACATTGTTGTCATGATCCTAAAATAACTTTGGTCTATCTCATTTGATATCATTTAATATTTAATATTTTTCTTATATTATTTTCCTGATAACCATCATAGCATAAACTGAAATTAATGTATAAACACTCAAAATTTTGGAACGTCTTTTCAAATTAAAATGCCTCAAAGGGTTTCTTGTCATAATAGGTGTTTTATTGTGTTTTATATTCAATACTGTAATAGTTTTGTTATAATTGAATCCTTCTGTGTCTGTTTGTTTTGGCAGTGGCACAGGTAAACTCTGCTCTCCAGCTGTGTCCAGAAGATTTCAAGGAAAAGTATGGTGGAGAAATGCCAGAGCAGACAGACAACATTGTGTTTACATGTCTGGCAGGAATTCGCAGCAAGGCTGCAGTTAGTGCAGCCACTTCACTGGGATACAAAGAGTGAGATATGTTCAAGGTTTTATGTTACAATTACCGATAGATGCTAACCCTACATACCTACATAACTTTTTAAATTAGGTGTTAAAATGCAAATACGGTTGTTTTCAACTTTCTAACAGTTTGTGTTTCTTTTCAGAGTTCAGCATTACTCTGGTGGATGGAAAGACTGGGAAAAAAAGGAGAGAATAATCTGATTGTGGAATATAAGAGATGTGTTTTTAATTTATTTTAAAATGAAATGCAAACCTCCTCTGTGTTAAATGAGGAGCCTTGAAGATGATGAAATTGTAACCACAGCATCTTTAAATAAGTCTCAGCACATCAGCAGGAAAGAAACTATTGTGAATTACACTCAGGTTACAGACTGATATTTTGCTGTATTATTTTGCACTGTAAGTAAATGTGGGCCTTTTGCTCCTGTTCTGACTAATTATGCAATAGCTACAGTGTGAAATTCTGTCAATTCATCTTGATAAAAAACTTTTAATGATTTATTGTAAATACTAATTATGTTGTTTTCTTGACTGACAACAGCAAATAAATAAAATTATTGTTTTGATTAACTATTTGACTTTTTTATTATTATTTTACATCCCTGTGACAATGCAGATTTTGATTAACAATCACTGAGGACACTCCCTTAGCTGGTATTAATAGGCCAGTGACAGTCACTGCAACTAAGATGATCTACTGTAGTGAAGATCCCAGTCTAATACCCGTAGTTTCTCAGCCTGAATTTGCCACTTACACTCTATGGAACATTAACAAGTCACTTTGTCAGTCATGATAATGAAAATGTTTGTTTTGAACTGGGGAGAATGCTGACCGTGGCTGTGACCCTGTGTCCTATGTACTCTTTCCTTTGCCATGAGAGTCCCACTCAAATCAACATTTTTCATTTGTGTGCATTTGCGTTGAGTCGCCTTTTGTCAATAGCTTACAGTATTAAGCAATACCTTTACATTTACAATAAATACCTTTACATTTACAATAAATGTAAAGGTTTATTATGTATATTACCTTTAATATAATAAAAAATGAAGAAAGCAAACATCAGCTTGCTGTAAGACAGACATGATTGATAGAGTTGCCTGCATACATCATCTTATAATAAGAGCCACATAACTCGAACACCTTTACATCTATTGTAATAATGAAATCAGAACAGGATGAGCCGTAGTTGGCAGCATTGTTGTGAGTCCAGAGAAGATGTCATTTGTTATCTATTTTACACTCAAAAAGTACTGGAGTCTACAGATTGCTCACAAATAGAACATACCACTTGGGTCCAAAAGTCCCACGCTGCTGCAAGATCTGAGGTCAGTGGCAAAGAGACACTCACTAAATCCATTAACACACAGTTGACAAGATCTATAAATCAAAAATATCATCTTCAGTGCATGGTGTTTGTGTGTGTGTGACACTTTGTGTGTGCACGTGTTTGTGGTTTCTTTGAGGTTCACTCTCGCTGTCTGTCAATCTTTACTGCATAATGACAGTTTGCCGACCCTTGAACAAGTGACTCCGTAGGTGTGAAGAAAGGCCTCAGATTTCTTGCCTTGTATCACTGTGTAATGCCAACTGTAACCTTTAGACTACAACCCCTCACCTTCCATTTCTGCATGCAGAAATGTTATCTTCTTTTCTCTAAATATTTCCTTTTAAGGAGGGTAAAACAAACCAGGAGCCAGTCAATGGAAGAGTGGAGAGCAAAATGATTCATCCAGTCAGATACTCACAAGTGCAATAAGTTTCACTCTACTCTTTGTTGGCTACAGCAGTGGTCCCCAACCACCGGGCCGTGGACCGGTTCCGGTACGTGGGGCAATTGGTACCGGGCCGCAGAGAGATGGTGCTCAGCTTAATGTTTTATTTATTATTAGACGCTAAAAAGTGTTTTGATAAAGGACCAGACCCCGAGAGTGTCCAGGAGATGTCCAAAAAATACCAATTTTATGCTGGACGTTTCATTTTCATTAGTGGTATTTATCAGCTACACCTCAAAGACCGGTCCACGAAAAAAATTTCTACGCAAAATAGTGTTGGGGAACACTGGGGTACAGGTCTAAGTGTGAGAGTATGGAATGTGTTTCTCTATATATGGTCCTATAGACTGTATAGATCAGGCATGGGCAAACTATATGACTTGTGGGCCACAATTGGGATCATTGGACACCAGGGCCAGGTCAGTGGTAGATTGGTGAAGCATAAATGCAATCTAAAATTGCCTAATGTCTAATGACATAAAAAAGTCATGCATTAAGCCCAGATAGATAAGGGGGACTCCATCTATCTATGGTCCTAAAAAAAAAGAATGAGTCAAAACTGTCTCTCTCGTAGCTTTCTGTGGTGCAGTTACCCAATCTGCAACAAATATTAGCTGCACATTGAAGTATTAATTACAGTATATATTTGTTGGTAATATGATTGCAAAGATATATGTGTCCCAGTGACACAATATGTGGCCATACTGCATTATTATTGACAGAGATATTAAGAGATGAGATGTTTGGACTATTATTTTGCCTCAGCCAAACGATTAATGGAAACCTACATATCTGTGACAATACCATCTACATTCCAGGTCCCCCCATAAATTATTTTTATGGTTGATTATTCACAGAGACAGCTGTAGCGGCTGCACTGTGGGACTGTACTGTATAACTCTGCTATAGAAACTACAGAAAGACTTATGTTTGCTTCCTACTCCAGTATGATTAGCTATGATCCCAACATAGACGTGCATCTCACAGTCTGCTGACAGATGTTCCAACAACAGCTCAAAGCCTGTTTTGGTGGAGAGGTTCAAGATTCCACAGGCGCTGTCTCATGGACTGGGCTGTCTCAGACTGGGAAGGACTGTGACAGTCAAAAGGAGGTATAAAACCTCCCGTTGGGCCGAGCATGAGTGAGTGCCAACAGACTTTGGTGCAGTGCAGACTTTGGAAAGGTTGAAGTATCTTATCAGAGAATCCAAGTAAGCTCCTGAAGCCAAGATGAGTCGCAGCCCAGAACGGATCTCGTCCTACCGACGTCACTTTGAGGACAGCAGCAGCTTTTCGCAACAGTTCAGGGTGTCCAGCCCTTCCCCTACCAGGAGAGATGTACGCCGTGCCTCTACCGGCTACAGTTGCAGAGGAGGGCCTGCCATCATCCGTGTAGAGTCAGTGGGAAGGAGATCCGGCTCAGCCGCAGGCCGATCCCGTATGCTTCGAACAGGGTGAGCCGAGACAGAATGATCCCCTACTCAGATGTTAAGGATTTATGTTCCATAGGTTCAGGGTTTATGTTGTTACCTATTTTCAGCGTTGGTGCAGGAGCCATGGTTTGTGTAGGACCCAGTGGTGAGGCGCCCATGGACTTGGATGTGGCTGCAGCTGAGAACCAGGCGTTCATGAACATCCGTTCAAGTGAAAGACAGGAGATGATTGTTCTCAACGACCGACTGGCGGTGTACATTGACAAGGTAAGGACTATGTATTATGCAAACTACCAAATAAAATAGGGCTAGATTTAGTAAAGTGATTTGATTTAATTGTGCTGAAAAAAAAGTTTTTTGTACTGTAAGGTTCGATCCCTGGAGCAGCAGAACAAGCTGTTGGAGGCAGAAATAGAGGCCTACCAAAACCGATTTGAGAAGCCATCAGGTCTGCGTCTCTTGTACGAGGAGCAGCTAAGGGAGCTGCGAAGGATTGCTGATCAGATGAAAAGGGAGAGAGTAAGAAGTTCAATTTGATCTTCTCATTACTTACTGTATTACATCTTTATTTCAGTGCTAAACACACACCTCAGTAACTTAAGAAGGAAGACAAGATATGAAATTGGCACTTTTAACTTCTAATTTTTTGACTTCATGATTTATCCTTATCATTTCAAGGACATTTCTTTGGCAGCTAAGGATTCTACAGCTGCTCAATTGGAGGCTATCAAAATCAAGTATGAGGAAGCGGTGGAGCTGAGAAAGAAAGCTGAGCTGGAAATCGAGAACTTCCGTCCTGTAGGGCTATTATTCTCTGGCAAATATTACACTTTATTAATTAATATCTTTCATTTGATGCAATTAAAATGCGCCACTTTGTGATTTTAGGATGTCGATCAAGCTACTTCTTCCCGTATTGCTTTGGAGAAGAAGCTGGAGCAACTGGAAGTTGAAATTGAGTTCCTCAAACGTGTGCATCAGCAGGTAGAGCCGTTATTTTTAGTAGTAGTAGTTGTTGTAGTCATAGAAGAACTATATGGTTAATTACTACAATGTTTTTTTTTTTTCCGATAGGAAATTGATGAGCTGATGAAACAGATCTATTCAGCCCACGCTTCGGTTCAGAGTACGTTCACACTGCCTGATCTGGCAGGTGCACTAAAACAAATTCAAAACCAATATGATGACATCGCAGCCAAAAATTTGGAGGTACATTTCATTGCAGTGCTTTTTTTTAATCTTTTTGATATTGCTTTAAAAAGTTGGTTCAATGAATTTGAACTTTTTTTCTGAAATTTCTAGGAAATGGACTCTTGGTATAAAAACAAGTTTGAAGATCTCACAAAGAAAACCTCAGGGCATGTAGATAGAGTCAGAAACTTCAGAGACGAAATAGCGGGTGCCAGAAAGGACGTGAGTGACAGAAACTTCTGAATAATTGGAATACATGCGTTAGTATGGAATTAAAATTTTATGTTTAAACATCTTCAGATTCAAAGTAAAGGAAGTGAACTGGATTCTCTGAGAACCAGGAATGAAGCTCTTGAAGCCCAAATCCGGGAAATGCAAGAAAAGTACCGGAAAGAACTAGAAGACCTGCAGGTATGTGTTAACACAGATATATTAAGGTGTTTATGCATGCAAACTCAACAACTATTTTAAAAACAACTATTTTATAGGCCAGGATTGAGGCTCTACAGCTTGAGTTGAAAACCACAAAAGAAAAAATTGCACTGCATCTACGGGAATATCAAGACCTTTTAAATATGAAGATGTCACTTGAGATTGAGATAACAACTTACAGGTGAGATAATGTCCTTATTCTGGCAGATATACTGTACAGATTTGACATAATTGATGCTTATTTCTGTTCTCTTGACAGAAAATTGGTTGAAGGAGAGGACATGCGACTTGCTGGAAGTTTGCAAGGCCTGTCCCTTGCTGCCTGCTCCATGAGTGCAATTGGTGCAGGGACAGGGTTTGGTGGAGGAAGCATGGGTGGAGCTGGAGGATTGGCTGGTGGGTCAATAGGTGGTAGTGGTACTGCCATGGGGGGCATGGGTTATGGAGGAGGAATGGGTGGGGGCTCAGTAGGTGGTAGCAGTACTGCCATGGGTGGCATGGGTTACGGAGGAGGAATGGGTGGAGGACCCATGACTGGTAGTGGTGGACGTGCTGGTAGAATGGGAATGGGAGAAGAAATGGGTGGAGGCCCAGTCGGTGGTATTGGTGGAGGTTCTGGTAGCATGGGAATGGGTGGAGGAATGGGTGGCGGCCCTATGACTGGTATTGGTGGAGGTGGTGGTAGCATGGGAATGGGAGGAGGAATGGGAGGAGGCCCCATGACTGGTACTGGTGGAGTTGCTGGTAGCATGGGAATGGGAGGAAGAATGGTTGGAGGAATGAGTGGAGGCCCCATGACTGGTACTGGTGGAGATGCTGGTATCATGGGAATGGCAGGAGGAATGGGTGGAGGTCCCATGACTGGTACTGGTGGTGATGCTGGTATCATGGGAATGGCAGGGGGAATTGGTGGAGGTCCCATGACTGGTACTGGTGGAGTTACTGGTAGCGGTGGAGTTACTGGTAGCATGGGAATGGGAGGAGGAATAGGGGGAGGCCCTATGACAGGTAGTGGTGGAGATGCTAGTATTATGGGAAGGGTAGGAGGAGTGGGTGGAGGTCCCATGACTGGTACTGGTGGAGTTACTGGTAGCATGGGAATGGGAGGAGGAATAGGGGGAGGCCCTATGACAGGTACTGGTGGAGATGCTAGTATTATGGGAAGGGTAGGAGGAGTGGGTGGAGGTCCCATGACTGGTACTGGTGGAGTTACTGGTAGCGGTGGAGTTACTGGTAGCATGGGAATGGGAGGAGGAATAGGGGGAGGCCCTATGACAGGTACTGGTGGAGATGCTAGTATTATGGGAAGGGTAGGGGGAGTGGGTGGAGGTCCCATGTCCGGTAGTGGTGGAGATGCTGGTAGCATGGGCATGGGAGGAATGGGTGGAGGCCCCATGTCCGGTAGTGGTGGAGATGCTGGTAGCATGGGCATGGGAGGAATGGGTGGAGGCCCCATGACTGGTAGTGGTGGTGGTGCCGGTAGCATGGGAATGGCAGGAGGAATGGGTGGAGGCCCCACTGGTGGTAGTGGTGGAGGTACTGGTAGCATGGGAATGGGAGGAGGAATGGGTGGTGTCTCCGTGAGTGGTAGTGGTGGAGGTACTGGTACCATGGGATTGGGAGAAGGAATGGGTGGGGACTCATTGACTGGTAGCAGTGGAGATCCAGGTCGAATGAGGAGTGGAGGAGGAATTGATAGGGGCACCAGCATGAGTCCCGTCAGTATTGATGGAGTTAGTGATACAGTGAGTTCATTTATAGATGGAAAGGACCTGGTCAGTAGGGGAGTCACAACAGACAGGACTAACGGTCTTGGATATGGTGCTGGTAGCAGCGAGAGTGGGAAGGCAAAGGCTGGTGAAGGCGTAGGGGACATCAGTGCCTATGGGGATCAGGCTGTGGAGCTCACGGAGAGAAGAACGGTGCTCATTAGGTAAAGGTACCCACAGGTATCATTTTACATTCCTCCTAAAAAATAAGTATCTGAAAATGTCAAGAATAATTTTGAGGCAGATATTTTAAAATAGACGCTGTTTTGTCAAAGAGGTTGGTTGAGACAGGCATCCAGAAAATATTTTTTTATTTTTTATTTTTTATTTTTTTTTTTCCTCTGCCAGAACCGTCAGAAAGGAGGGTGATGTGGTAGAAACAGACCACCAGGAGCAGACCTACACCATCAGTGGTGCAGCCAACGAGTCTGAAGATGAGTGAACAGCGTGATTTCCCCAATGACCTCCTCACTGAACTAAACACCCACGCCCTCTGAGCTGTGCACTGACCAAATACCATGTCTGGACACTGACCTATGATCTTTGGCCTGGTCAAGCAGACCACGAACACGCCTTTGCTACAGAGTTAAACCTCCAAGTCCTGCCTATACACATCCTGGTCCCTTAACATTTGTGGGATGTGCACTCCCTCTTTTCTCTACTACAAATAAAGCTATCAGCATTCACTTACCTTGTCTGACTTTTATGTGATGTCTTCCTCATTTTGGCCAAGGTGCCTTCAGGAACATTTATAGGTACTATACGCCAAAATTAGAGAATATCTGGTGATATATGAACAGATTTAAGGAATATAAAATATGTTATTGGAAAGGAAAATAACAGCCTTATTGTGCCATCATTAATGAAACATAGCTAAGTTATATAAAGTAAAGATAAGCATCTTGTGAGATAATGTTACCACTTACTATATCACAATAATCACACAATTAATGGTCAACATACTATTATTATTATTATTATTATTATTACACATGCTGAACTTTGGTGATTTTATTTGACATCATTACCTAAATATCAAACGCGCCGGACAAGACAAGTCTCCACCAATAACTGTCAGTGGCGGATAATAAGGCGAAACCATCATTAGATCACATTTTTGTTACAGCAAAATAATGATGTGCAACCAACCTGAATGATGTATACGACTGCATAGGATTAACCAACTCCCTATTCCACAGTCGAGCTCCAGGCCAGGCGCTCAGGAGTCTCTCACATTCATAAATGAAGGTCCTTCATTTATGAATACTTTTAATGTAATTGCCAATACTGTGTCGGCGCCTGTGTGTGTTGGCGCGCACGTGTCTGAGCGCGTGTAAAGCGAGAGCGCGGAGCTATCCATGGTGCTTGGATGTCAGGGAAAAAAAAAAAATTCCATCATTTAATGCATCAGAAAGAGAGATTATGCAATAATAATAGTATTATTGTTGGTTTAATAACTCTATATTGCAATTAATAGTGATATATGTGATTATTTTATTAAAAGTTTAAAAAATGACACGCACTAATGATGAAACAAGGAATATTAAAATAACACATAAAATAATGATATATAATAACTATAGCAGCTCTATATTCGCAATTGATATTTTCTGTAATGAATTCGAGTTACGTTGCCAAATGCCTCCCAAGGTTAAAACCCAACATGTCCTCTAAACCTGCTCTTTGCCTTTTTGGATGTTTCCCTAAGACTTTTTATTTGCAGAAACACACTGAGAGCCAAACGGGTCACTAACCTCCATCCTGGGAGAGAAATGGTGGTTTTACCCCACAGGCGAGGGAAACTGCTCCCGACATTCACCCACAGGGGCAAAAGTTGGGAGTTTCTTTGAAAGCTGCCATTTTCTGACACTTTGTGCACATGCTTTGGGTGGCTAAATCCCAATTAGGGTCGGCTGACACGCTGCTCCTTTGACGCGCAGCCCTGCCTGCATACATTTGCCTAGGAATGAACTCCACAAAGAGATCTTCTGCTAAATGCGCCGGACAGCCGAAAGAATCGACCTGAGTGACGCGCTCTTTCTGAGGCACTCGAGTGAGAAAAGGTATGAATTTATAAGATACACCGAAACATATCAATTCACGCAAGCCCGCTCGGTTTTATCTGCGCCCCGTCATGCGTAACAAAGTGCGTTTAAGTCAGGCTGAATAAAAAAAAAAAAAAAAAAAAAAACAAGGAGCCGACCGCAACAAAGTTCGAGACACTTTGAAATCAGGCAGAGAAAAAAGGGGAGAGGAGGGAGAGAAAAGGGGAGGAATTTTTAAATAAAATCACGCATGAACAGCGTTGAATCAGCTGCTCTTTATTCGCATCCTCTCTAATGCGATTTTGAATATTAGTCTGGGTTAAAATCCCAATCATGTCATCTGGTGGGAGTCCCATACAAGCACAATTACTATTCAAACGCAGCACTAATGTCCCACCCGCATCCAGGCAGCTGGTCTCCTTCCTCAACAGATTGCAAGTTTCCCTGAGATTCTGCAAAGAATTTGAACTCCTAGAAAAGCTATAAAAGAAAAATAAAAGAAAGAGAAGAGTGGAGAGAATGGAATTAACAGGGTCTCGTTCAAGTGGATAAAATCTCCCATTCACATTTTTTTCATATGAATCTGAATTTTTGGTGAACACAAGAAGTTCACACTCACGCACTGTAAAACAGTGACAGAAAAATATAATTTGATTAAATTTTCTATCCGTACCTTGTACATTTGATCTGCGCATTTTTAACAAACCAGTGTCAAATCTCATTATTATTATATTACATTATTGTTTTAAGAAAGGGAAGCAGACTCCTTGTGTCTGTGATCCACACCACAACGAGATGTGACCTCTGCATTAAACCCATCCCCAAAGTGAACAGTGAGCAGCATCCGGGAAGCAGTGAGTGGGGACGGTGCCATGCTCAGAGTGCATCCGGCAGTTGGTGGATTGGAACCTGGAACCCTAGAACCTGTTCCTTAACCAAAAAGCCTCCACTGCTCCAACAAATAATAATAACAACAACAAATACAACAATAACAATAATATCAATAATAATAATAATATGTTATTATTGTTATTATTCACTTTGGCCCACAGGCAATGTCTCCATTGGTGTGAAACGCCAGGGTTCACGTGCTTGGCAAGTTCGAATCCCGGCCAGTTGGCTTTCGTTGTGCCCACCATAGGAAGGTACGGTAGAGTGCAATGTGATTTGGGTGGCAGTCGTGGAGACAGCTGCCCCCGCGACCCGGTAACGCATAAGGATATTATTATTATTATTATTATTATTATTAACGCACATTTGCAAGCTATATATTATTTTTGAAAAAAGTTACAATTTCCCACTTACGTAAGCCTCCATCAACTACAGTTTATATGTTCTTATAGCATTGATCCAAGAAACGTTTTATACAAAGTACAGATCATAAATCAAATTCCATATGAAAAATCATTCTGAAATCAAATGTCATATTCTTGCCAATCCTTTATTTTCAAGGCTGTGTGAACTTTTCTTGGGTCTGCTGCAACCCATCTTGAAGCCAAGGAAATGGTATCAAGTGCGTGAGCGGCGCTGAGGACGTGGTGGGCTCTCACACGGGGAGAAATAAATGGTTCTAGACAAATACGCGGTCATTTCTAAGACGTGGGAATCTGTGAGAAATAGGCCACATTGCTATGTGAGACAATGATTGCGGCTCCCTTGAATGGAGCCAAACAAAGTTTATGGGTCGACATAAAAAATGTGTTTTCTTCTGAGCTCGGAGGGGTCTTAAATGGCAGACCATTGAAACCAGTCCAGCAGAGGTGGTGGTTGAACCCTTGGCACCCCTGAGGTATAGTCGGGCCGCATGAATGGCGATCCCTGGTGGGGCATTGCTCTCTGTATTTACCGCGTTGCTTTGCAGGCAGGTTGTTCCTCTATATTCATGGCTCATTAATGGCCAACCAGTTAAATCAGAACCCCACCGTTTAGACAGATGAGGTCGCCTCAGAAGGAGAAGAAAAGGAAAGAGGCTGGCAGGCCAGGGCCGCCCGTAAAAACCTCCTAAAAACTCTTCAATTCTTCTCAGGTCGTTATTTAAGTTCATTACAGAAACGCGCAGTTCATTTGGGAGACGCGCACTTGCAGAAATCATGTTGATTGACTCTGCAATATTGTCCCGGGCTAAAGATCCGACCATGTAATTAATGTGTCTTATTCTTTCAAGAGGGAGGAGGGACAATACCGGCGGTCAAGCCATTTAATTTCATTTAATTTTCCATGCCATTTGCCTGCAACGCCGCTTTCACCCTGACACCGACTCCTTTCACTGCTGTCCGGGTCTTCACGGTGCAGGAGGGGGAGGAGAAGGAGGAGGAGACTCCCTCGACCCAACAGCAACTTCTTCGCAGACAGAAAGAAAACGTCTTCTCCCTCTACCCGCAGCATAATTAATTTCACTTTGGAGAAGTGCGTTTTCTTCGCCTTTCTCTTCCCTTTTTCTTAAAGCAGCTTTAGGGGTGGATGGGAACCAGCCGCAAATGCAGAGGCGTTAATAAATAACGTCCCCGCACAGCCGGGTGCAAACATTGCGCCTATTGACAAGATTGTTCGCGTGTCGTTCAAGCTCTTTTGAGTGTGGAGGAGTGTGGAGAGCACAGAGATTCATGTGCCTTATACGATCCGTTTTAAAGTGGATGCAGCTGGAAGACTGTGATCCAGAATTTATGTTCCATTCCTCCATTTGACCAGGGTCCATTTAGAAGATGTCAACAATGCAGGTATGTAGAGGCCCTGCAGTCCTTCTCCAGATCTGTTGGACCTGTGACTCAGTGGACGGGTCAGAGGACTGGTCAGAGGTTAATGTGATCACGGTCTGAGTGGATCACCCTGTGTTCAGACTCGTCATTGCAGAATCAAAAACGTCCTCCAGAAGCAAGGAGGACGTTTAAAAAAAAAAAAACAAAAAAAAAACTAAACAAAACAAAAAAACAACCTGCTGCACACGGTCACTGCCTTCCTCCAATCACAGCCCACTGCACAATGCTTCGCGTCAACCATGCAGCAGCTCCATCACTCAAGGCCTTTGGACCATTTAAAGACTGTGTATCTGGCCTTCTGAATGGGAATGTGTCCAATTCTTTACCAGAAGAAGGGTTTTTGTTGTTGTTGTTCAAATGCTGCGTGGTGATTGAGTCATTTTCTATATATCTTTAAAACATATTTAATAAGATCCAGAATTCATTAAGTGATCTATCTATCTATCTATCTATCTATCTGTTCTTTCCTGGATTGTGTTAATAAAGTACCATATTAAAATCTAAAAAAAAAAAAATCTATCTATCTATCTATCTATCTATCTATCTATCTATCTATCTATCTATCTATCTATCTATCTATCTATCTATCTATCTATCTATCCATAGAAACACTAAAAATATATATACATGTATAAAATAACAGTTAAAATCTGTAGAGGTCACAAATTCTATTTTCCAGTGGACATAAAGGCTAAACATAAAAGTAAATCATTAATTATCAAAAGCATATATATTTTTTATTATCTTATTATTTTCGGAATAAATAAGAAAAACAAATTCTAACTGTACTTAACTAAAATAGTATTTTCTACTTTATCAATTAATCAAATAATCAGTTTTATCCATCCATCAATCAATCGATCAATCAAATAAATCGAACATCCCTTAACGAAGGAGATTGCATCGATTATCTTTGTTATTTGTTGTTTTATGATTTTGTTATTATCAACGAAATGAATATATTTAAATGTAAATAAAATCGATTAACGAATAATCGCGATTAAAATGAGTGGAGTAGAGTGGATGTGCGCCAACGCGTGCACACTGAGAAGATGTTGGCGGTTATTTCTCGTTTCTCCCTCTTCTTCCCACTGGTAGTTCTGCCCCTTCAGTACCTGCCTGATCGCAACCCGCGGCACACGCCGAGAGTCAATAGGAGTTAACAAGTCCTCTAAACTTTCTGCGCCTTTTGTCAACCTGGAGACACAAAGAGAAGAGGCTGAATAATAAAAAAAAAAGACTTTGAAGTCTATAAAACCCAAAGAATGTCGACCGAGTAGATTTAAAGTTGCCACTCATTTCCAAACGCTGCCCTGAATGGGGAGGATGAAAAAGGGCGAGGATTTATGGATAAATTATACAGTGGATTTGTCAGTGAAAATATCGGAACTGTCTGAAGGACAAAGCCACATGCTGAGGATTAATGGTCGCTCTGGACCTTTGATTCTACACCCTCTTTTCTCTGCCCTTGACAAATTGGATTTTGGGGATGGGAAGGTCGCCTGGCTCTTTGTGTCTCCTGACCGTTCTGGAGCAATTCATTATGCGACGGGGTGAGGGAAAGTCTCCATGTGACCATGCATGCGGGCCCGGGCCCGTTTGCCCTGCTCCTCACAGCTGCTAGGAGAGCCCAACTCTCTCACAGTCGCACGCATGCGCACACGCACACTCCTGGACTCTGGACAGCTCCCCCTTTTAAAGTGCATCGAACATTGCGCAGCAGCATCCCGCACTTGGAGAGGCTGGGAGGGAGTTGAGGGTGTGTGTGTGTGTGTGATGGGTGTTAGGGGGGCGGGGTATGGGGGCTACCTTTGCCTGCTCCATCACTAGAAAAGCCGGTCAGCAAAACACCACAGCATCACTTTGAGGACGGATATCAGCCGCGCCTCATCCTCTCCTCCTCCATCACCTCCTCCAGTCCCTCCTTTCCCTGCGCTTTCTCTCCTACTTGGTCTTCACCAGTCTTCATGGTTCTGATTGCACCCCACGACATCACCATGCAAGCCACCCGGGCGACCACCTCCGTCAGTGTGTTTGCGGACTGCAGCATCCCGGCCGGGCTCCGGATGGGACCGGTGCCGGGCATCTTCAAACTAGGGAAGTACCAGTCCGACCGCAAAGAAGTTGGATCCAAGAAGAAGGTAAGATTGACACATCAGAATTCTGGAATTTTTTTGAGACTACCTTACTTACCTGAGGATGATTAACACTTTTTACGCATCCCATGTGTGCCAAAAGCTGCATCCAGGTCGAAATGGCATTAAAAAGAAAAAATCTTTAAGAACTGTCAAACAGCATCGACTCCTCACTTATTAATAGCTCTGCTCTGACACGTTAGGGGATAATTGAGCTTCAACAGTGGCAGACTTGTCAAGTCTGTGTTTAACCGGCCTAATGGGCGGCTGTGGCGCTGCCGCCTCACATTTCACTGCCTGGCGGGCCTGTTGCCCCGATGAGCCGTTTAATTTTAATGAAATCGGGCCACAGAAAGATGTCACACGGTGCCCTAAGGCATGGCGATGGAGTAAAAAAAAAAAAACACCAATAACAACAAATCACAAAATAATAATAACACCGATTAGAATGTACAGTTTTTTTTCCTCTTAATATCTTGCCTCTTCATTTTTCAAAATAAAAGTATTAATATCATTATAATTATAGTTTAGAAATCACGAATACATTAAAAAAGTGTGACATAATTTGCCATAACGCACCCTGTTATTGTTGAAGCTGTCAGCGAGTGTGATTGATGCGTCTAAATGCGTGGCCCCCGGGGGCCGCGGGGCGATCATCAGGTGCAATCTCCGTGTCAAGTGTCACGCTTCCATCTTTAATGTCCCTGAACACTTTAGAGACGCTCTGACACTCCTCAAATTCGTTTCCCATATCAAGTCAATTAGGACCCGTGTGTCGTTCTCTTTAGTAAATTATCAGCAGAGCGGATAAAGCGCTGCATTTATAGGCGCGGACGCAACTCTGCCTCCAGGTATTTTTTATCCACAGAGTAAAAAGAACGAACACTTCCATCACTGCAGTCGTAATAAATGTGAGCAACAATAAAGTATACGTGCTGTAACTCACTTCCCGACCGATCCGATCCTCCAGATTCGATTGGTGCGCGGAGAGTTCCTGGACGAGTCTGGCTCCCCTGTGTCAGATTGGATCGGACTGATCCGAGCTGCCAGAAACAGCCAGGAGCAGAACCTGGAAGCAGTATCGGATTTGCCGGGTGGACAGGTGAGTTTTCCTCAACCAGATTACTCTCAAAACAAGATGGGATTATTGCGTGAGACAGTTTTAAGAGAACAAAGTTTGTCCATCATTTATGGAAACTGCAGATTTTCTACCGCGTCCTGAGAGACATCCCTGCTGGAGAAGAGCTGAACGTCTGGTACTCCAACGCTCTGGCCCAGTGGTACGACATCCCGACCACGGCCACTCCCACTCATGATGAAAAAGGTAAAGACTTGCGATTTATTAGTATTAATAATGATATATAGTATTAGTATTATATATATATATATATATATATATATATATATATATATATACACTATATACTCATTAACACACTGTCCATCACTCCACCGTTCAATGCCTGTCAATAGCACAGATGGACATGTTGTCTTTTTTATCCAAATACTAGAAAAGAAAGATTTTTCTCTCATTTTTGGAGCAACATCTCCATTATCAAAAAAAAAAATGTTTTTTAGACGAAATCACTTCAAGGATGAACGATTTGCCTCATGTGAACGGATCTGTAGTGATAATTAGAAGATGATTGATGATGTCAATCTGGTTAAACACATGCAACCAGGAAAAGAAAAAAAAAAGTTGGTGTTAATCTGGTACTCAGAGGGGATATTATGACGGATTAAGTAACAATCAGGCCAAGACAGTGGAGATGAACCACTTTTTATTTGAGAGTGAAGCTCTTTGGATTCTGTTTTGACGTGAACTTAATCTGTTTGGGAAAAATTTTAATCTGCAGGATTAGTGCTGATTCAATGGTTGAAAATGATCAATTTTCTTTTTATGCTATAAATTTCAAAACGAATACTTTTTAAAGGAAATCTAATGATGATGAAAAAATTGAACAATTCTAAATTAATTGACTGTCTCCATAAGTTTAGATAAAACAGCATATTTGGCAAATAGATATTGTAAAATATGAAATATATTTAAATATTAAATATGAAGATTATAAAAATGATGATGTGATTTTTTTATTGGTATTTGTTTATTGATTGCAACGTTTTGTTACGTGTACAGTGGTGATCAGGAGATTTTTTTTTTACCATTTTTGGTGTTGTCTTTATTATGTTTATTCCAGAACAGAAAACATAAATGTGAAAGTTTATTTCTGAAATAAATAAAGGGACTTGATTTGCAGGGTTTAGAAGATAAATTACAACGTAATACAAATCTTATTTTAGCCTGTTGATTTTCTTATGTAGTTTTTTTTAACGGTTTTGACTTTTAATCCACTTTGTGAGTGCAGGGATTATCAAGGGATTTACATGTTGCGCTTGGGGATTATATGTCTAATCCTGACAAAACAGGGGTTTCGGCAGAAACTAATCTGTTGAAAAAAAAAAAAGATCTAGTGTGTTGTTGAACTGGCAGTGGTGAGAGAAATGTAAAATTATACTCTGGCCTCTGCGTCTGGAAAACCCATGATTATAAAGGCATCCATTAAAAACCAAAGCAGCCGTTTGTGCAGTAGAGGAGCGGAAGAGGAGGCTGGTGATGGAGGTTAACAAATGCCGCGGCACCATTAATATTCATGCCGTCAAAAAGCAAATAAATACGTGAACGAGTGCTTCACGCTGGATTAGGGAGGCTGCGTTAAGGTATTGTGGCCTAATGAATGCTTACTTTTATGTGGGGTGTATATTGCCCTGATTCTCCGGCCCAGCACACCGTGTGCGCTCCTGGACATACGCTCGCTTCCCATTATTGCGGCTCCAACAGATGGGCCTGCGCCATTGTTTCTGCAGACTTGCGATTTCAAGCCACAGCTGCTGTCACTTCCACGGGAAAGAGCACAGAAGAAAGTAGCGCATTCAATGCATGGGTTTGTGGAGCGCCAGATTGGGCTGGGCGTTTTGCGCTTTTGATGGTTGATCATAAACAATGGGTCGTATGAGGATTACAAAATCATTACATCTATATTAACCTCCAAGTGCTCGACTCATGGGGGCCATTAGAGTGGCCCCGGGGTCTGTTCCCATTTGGCTCCCGATCCTAGATACCGCATCATATTCATTAGGGCCTAAATTTGAGTGTGATTACTGGTAGGATGGTCATTTATTACAACGAACACGCGTTCGATCCTGTTGTCATAATTTTAATGTCAATTCCGTTAATAAATCACGTTAACTATTAACATTATCTTTAGTTATTTGTTATTTTTATGAAGCCAAATGTCTCTTTTCTACAGTTGGTCAAACCTGTAGATATATATTCCATCCGCCAGTGGTGATCTAGTGGTTTAGGAACCGGACTTTAGTCGGGTGGGTTCGAAGTTCGAATCCACAAGCCGCATACTGTTCACCTTGTTAAATGCACAGGTGAAATTTCGTTGTGTGCAAGACAATGACAAGGATTTCGCTTATAAAAACTTTGCCAGTGAGCGTGATGATATTTTTTTAATGAAACCGGTTGTCTCTTTTCTACAGTTGGCCAGACCTGTAGATTTTATTTTACATATGCATCAGTAGGTAAATTGAAATCGGCATTATTGTTATAAATGAAAATAATAATAAATAATATAAAAAAACATTAACTAACCCATAAAAATAAATCCCAGCTTTTATCAGGTATTTGGTATCGCGGTCTGATTGTAAGCTTCATTTCTCCATTGTGATCCATTGCGTAGGGTTTCAGGTTCGAATCCACCAGCTGCCATGTCACCACTGAGCTGCTTCGAGCATGGCGCTCCCCCCACTCACAGCACTGTTCATTTTGGTGATGTGTAACATGCAGAGGTCACATTTTGTTGTGTGCAGCGGTGTGGATCGCAATGACAATCAGTTTGCCTTAAAAAAAAAATCCACGCCTGCTGTTTCCACTTGTGACACCAGTAAAGTTTATTTCATGAACCCAAACGTCTCTTTTCTACATGTGGCCAAACCTGTAGATTGCATTTTACGCACAAACCTGGGATTTTTTACGCACGGAAACGTTGTAAACCTGCCTCGTCCTATAACGACTCTCACCAATCAGCTTGTTTTAACGTCATTATTGTTGTTCTCTCCACAGGTGACGAACGGTACATCTGCTGGTACTGCTGGAGAATATTCAAATTCCCCAACACACTCAAGGCCCACGTCCACTTTCACTGCGCACTCAGCAACGGGCGGGGTTTCGTGCACAGCGAGCAGCAGCCCAGAGGCCCAGAGACATTCAGCAGGTCACCAAAGTCTGGAGACATCCCCAACACATCCACCCAGTCACCCAGGAGCGCACAAAGCAACTCAGACTCGGGCAGAAGGGCGGTGCCGTCGTCTTTTTTAATCAAAGCTGGACTGTCAAAGAAGAGCAGCCCGGAGGAGCAGGACAGAGCCCTGGACATGAGCGTCACCGCGGCCAGACACCAGGGGCAGCTACTCGGCCTGGGAGCCACACCGTCGTTGCTGAGCAGCATGGGCTTCCATCCGGGTGTGCGCTCTGCCTTCAAGCCGGCAGGTGTGTCAAAAATCCCGGGCGCTGACGCATCCAGGGAGGACCCCGGTAACGGGAAACTCAGCTCAGGGGTGAGCTTCGGTAAACTCATAGGGAACATGAAACCAATCCGCAACGTGGGCGAGATCGTGAACGGCAGCGGGAGCCTTCCTCCAAAAATAGTGGACACCACCTCACCCGTGGGCCCGCCGTGCACTAACGGCATCCGCGCGTTCCCGTTACTGCCACACATGGAGGAGACGTCGGCTTTCAAGCACGTGGAGAATCGGATGCACGCCGGCCTGTCCCCGTCCCGGTACCCGCCGGTTCCGCCCGGACTCCACTTTGAGCGCTTCTCACTGCCCCCTCACTTCGACGGTGTGAAGGCTTACGGAGGAGACTGCAGCATCCCGGTGATGCCCTTCACTGTCTACAACGGGGAGCTTCTCTACAGCTCGCCCTACTACCCCCTCAAGCTCCACTTCGGGAACCTCCTCAAGTACCCGGAGTCCATGTCCTACTTCGGTGCGCCCCCTCTCAGCCAAGACCTGGGCTCCATCGCCAATATTGACCGGGAGATCGCCATGCACACGCAGCAACTGTCCGAGATCACGGCGGAGAAGAACCGGACCAGGCTAGATTCGGTGCCCGCAGGTCCCGCCAGCAACACCAGCTGCGGCAAACCCAAAAAGGGACACCTGTGTTTGTACTGCGGGAAACTCTATTCCAGAAAATACGGCCTGAAAATCCACATGAGGACTCACACCGGTTACAAACCGCTCAAGTGTAAAGTTTGCTTCAGGCCCTTTGGAGACCCGAGCAATCTGAACAAGCACATCCGGCTCCACGCTGAAGGGAACACGCCCTACAGGTGCGACTTCTGCGGCAAGGTCCTGGTCCGGAGACGGGACCTGGAGAGACACGTCAAGTCCAGACACCCTGGACACTCGGTCAAGAAACTGGAGGAGAAGACTGAGGGCCTGTACGAAGACCCCGAGCAGAAGAGCGACAATGAAAGTGACGTGGACGTCTGTTTCACTGACGACCAGAGCGACCAGGAGTCGAGCAAAAATAACGACTGAAGAGACTGTCCCTCATTTTCAACGTTGTCCATGACAAAACATTGATAAGGACCAAAATTTTATAAAGCAGTTAGAAAAAAAAATCAAGGCTAATTTCCATTTTAACCAAAAATAAAATCTAAATCTGACAAAAACGGACAAAATGGCAATAAACATGGGAATATTTTATAATTGTCCTTGGTTGAAAAAAAATCATTGACCATTTTTTTGACCTGTTTAAACTAAAAAAAAAATATTTTTCAAGAAAACCAAATTTCACAATTGAAAAAGACGAAAATCTTCTTTTTTTCGATCTTGTCTCTATGTTTACACTGAAAAAATGGATATGCTCCGGCGTTTCCACTTTTTTTTCTTTTTTTTTGACAAAAGTTGCACTTTAAAAACAAGAAGCAACAGACACCTCATTAATTCGCACCCATCTCATTGATGTTTTGTCGCTCTCTTAAAGATCTGCTTTTCACTGAGCCGCACTCAATAAAACACCCTGTACTTCAATTTGCACTTTGTAGGCGGAGACATGCTGGTCAGCAGCCAGTTTATTTAAAATGTTTAAATAATGAAAAGAAGAGTAAAAAAAAACACTATTGCTCGCAGTTTAAGGCTTTGTACACAAGTGTATATTTCACATTTGGAGTGGAGCAGTGTTGTATAAGTGAAACTGTGTGTGTAACGAAGACAATATTTTGAGTTTTGTCAATTTAAGTCGTTGTTCTTTTCAATAAATGTATTTAAAATGAAATGTTTGTGTCATGTCTTTTATGGTGCATTCAGGAGAAATCTGACAGCACACATTTAATTTATGAACAAGGAAATTTGGAATTGTCAAGGGTCACAACTCAAAATTGGGTCATAACATATTTGAGATCATTTAATAATGTTTTTTTAATTAAACAACAAAAAGCAAAAAAGAAAGAGAATCATAATAACTTTATAAATACAATAATAATAATAATAATAATAATAATAATAATAATTATTACATTCAACACATGTTCAATATGACATATAAGACTAATAAATTAAATAAAATATCAATAGATTTAAATCTAAAAAACGTTTTGATAATAATAATTATTTATATCAATATATTATTATACTCCTATAAAAATTTCATATTTAATATATTGCCATTAATGTTTTCTAGGCAAGCACAATATTATTTGGACCATGGCGAAAATTTTATAATAAGTCAAAATGGAGGAAAAAAATCGTAAATTATTTTACAAGCACAAATATGTAAAATTTTACTCGCAAAAATTGCATGTAATTTACAATTGTAATTTTTCAATCTGGCCTGTAGATTGTTAGAGATTTAGTGTTTGTATTTTCCATGTATAATGTCCTTACAGCTCACCCCAACATTTTCTTCCCCTTGTAAAAAGATTTCAATCAGTTGATGAAGAAAATACTTTATTTGTTAGTATAATACTTTTTGAGGAATTTATTATTTAAATATATCAGTTTATTCAATTATTATTCTTGTTGTAATAAAGCTCTAACATTTTTTTTTATCTTTGTCATTTTTTTTTTACTTTTGTTTTAATAATGAAGTCCTGGTTTCAGACTGGTAGGTTGGTGGTGAGTGTTCCCACCTTCTATTTCAATAGAACCACATCCAGAACTCCATTCTGTCCACTTGTATCACATTGACCAGACACAAAACCTTGGTGCCACGGCTGAGAAAAGAATCCTGTGCAGCTTTTTCCTGATGTATTGTAATGATGTTTTTTTTTTGTGTGTGTCAAAATAATGTGAACAAAAAGTGAAATATAAAGCAGCACTGGCTTCAGTACAACTTGAATGTCACACTTCCTGGACAGTGTAATGGACTGGCCACCGCTGCAGCTGCTTTCACTGTTCAACCGCTCTGTATCTGAATCTCTCTTAAGACACAATTCCTGTATTTTGTCGTGTGTCTTGTCTGTCAAGAGCAGACGCACCACAATGACAGTGTGGGCCAATGCAATTTAATGCTTTAAACTGGCCGCTGGTGAATGACCGTTTTTTTTTTTTTTTTGTACAAGCTGTGGAAGCAGTAAGGATGCTGTGGCCTTGATCCAGCACAATAAATCCATTTGTAACCATTTTAAACAACCTATAGTGAGCCACCATATTCAATCTCCCACATCCCTGTCACTGCTGTTGAAACCATTGTCACCACGGTGACACTGGAATAAACAGGCACGTAAACACAAAGGCCTACACAGTATAAATATAATAACACGCTCAAATATGTCTGTCCAAACCTCATATAAAGCGATGTAATTTACATTGTCGGCAACCCATATTTGTGTGTCTTGTTGCAAACAATTAAACATGTTTAATATATAATAATAATATAATTTTAATAAGAATTGAAACACACAATTGAAATGACAGCACACACTAAATATAAAGTGTCTTTTATGAAAATTCATTTCGACACAAAGATAAAAGGCGGCATCCCAGGTTATATGTGCAGAACCAAATACTATTGTCAGATTTCTCTGATGAGATTTCAGGATGAATAACGTGATCCAAATTAAGGCTGCAGGGGTATTGTGGGTTAAAGTAAAATTTTGTTTGGGGTACTTTATTTTTGAAAAAAAAAAAGAACAAGATTTTGGTGACATTTCTCACTGCTATATCAACAGTTTTGGCCAGATTCGTATTAAATTATTTGAATAGAATATTTTGTCTTTTTTTTTTTTCTTTAAAACCATTTTTTTCTGAAAAGTTATCAGAATATAAATAGAAAATGGCAACTAAATACAATATATAAACTTTCATTTAACCATCCGTCCCTGCTTATCCATTAACGGGTAACCACAACTAGTCAAAGTTAACGAACAAAACAGTTCTCAGACACAAATGCACACAACAAATTACACTTAGCCTGTCCTTAGCCGCAAAGACTCCACTGTCAAAGACTTTATGTTTCCAAAGATCTATACTAGACCTGGGAAAACTAAGGCCCGGGGGCCGAGTGTGGCACATTTGGCAATTTAATTCGGTCGCCAAACTTTTCAATTTATACTACTAATTTATATTATAATCATCCTTCTACTTTTCTCAATGCCAACAATACAATACATTTCAGTCTTTATTCATTCTTTTATATGCCATTAACCAAAGTAAACAATGTTGCCTAATCTATCTGCTCCTGACCACACTCACATGGCAAATTTTAGTAAGCATCTAGTAAAATAGAAATAACAAAATGAGCTGAAATCTTCCGATTTAGCCAAAGGTTACAATGAAAAAATATGACAGATAATAGTAATAACAGGTGATAAGTCAGAGACAAAACCATAATATTACAAAAAAAACCCAAAAAACAGAATAAACCCTATATTTGTTGTTTGTTTGGTTTTTTTTTATTCAGTGTTTAGTTATTTTTATTTAAACAAACAGATTCTGTCAAATCTGCAGCTCACAGGCAACTGGTAGTATTTCACCAGTTCAAGCACTATCTCTTTCATGTCAATAGACTCTGTTTTGGGGAAATGTGGCCTTTTCCACTCAGGTAACAGCTGTGTGAAGTGGAATAGTGCAGACACACTGAAATTTTTCCATTGGCAGAGAAAATGGATGTTGGGGTTGAGCAGGAGTCAGGAGTCTGAGGTGGAGTGGACGCATCCAACCAACAAAGCTTTTGATTTTGGGGTCGATGGAGTAACACGTGCCACCATGACGATGGTGTGAAAAGGTTTTATCAGTAGAAATGAAATTCGATTTTTTTTTCTTTCTTTTATGATGGGATGTTGAACCCGATCTTAGAGAAAGTGAAGTTAAGATCCCCCCAAAAAGGAGGAAAAACCTTTGAGATTTCACTTTTCACAGGAATATTATATCAATTCAGGTAAATTTCGCAATGACTTTTGTGAAGGTCACCAATATGCAAACCATATAAAACCAAATGATCACAGACATTGTTAGTATTAGTGTAATCCGGTAATAAATATTATCATTATCCCTCTGTCTTTTCCATGCAAAGCCAGAGTTTCCACAATAGAGACAAAAAAAACCCAAAACATTTCAGCTTTTTAGCCTCGTTTCAATACTTTACTCCTTATTTATCTTAGTTCACACAAATACTCAATCTTTCTGAATCTGACATGGGGGTGACTCAAATTTCAATACCACATGTGGCCAGTGAGTCAATTTTTTTTCCCAGGCCCGATAATAGAGACAGAAAACTGCCACCTACAGGTTCGAACTAAAGCACTTCTGTCTCAAAAGGTGGTCTGTATTGGAATCATGCTACAAATGTAGAATATCTGACACCAAAAACACTTTTCCCACTTTAAAACAACAATTTAAACTGTTTAAACGGCATTATGCAAAATATAGATAAATAAAGTTGCTTAAAAATAAAGGAAATATATTCCTGATCTTTTATAAGAACACTTGGGTAAAGCGCTCCTTTCCTTTTTTGGTGAGAAAATTATGCAAATGTATAACAATTCAGCTTTTGTGACATTCACTGGGTAAAACCAAGGGTCCAAAGACTTATGGGCATCGCTGAGCTTTCTATAGAAGCTCAGACATGCAAAAAAAAAAAAAAAGAGACGTAAAAAAATCCATCACTAAAATTTATACCACACACATATCCATAGTGCGGTGGGTCACAAATTCACACTGTTACTTTAACCTAAAGGAGTTACTGTAATTAAGCACAAAGGGCTTTCACTCTCAGCAGGGAGCAGCTTCAGAGACTCAGAACGAACCGTCCCTTTATGTGTTCACTCTTCTCTGTATTATATTTATCCTGTGTGTACAATAATACTCTGAGCTGACACCGTGGGCCCCTGCATCAGTCTGGAGCGAGTCCAGACTCCGTTTGTGTCCAAACCGTTTTCCACTCTCACACTAAAACGCCCTGGCTTCGCTCATCCCCTCCCACCAGCGTTTTCAATCAATTAGTGCCGTTCATTAGTGGGAACATTGGGGGGAAAAGAGTTTGATGGAAAGAGTTTGACTCCCAGCCTAGAATCAAATCCAAAAACAGACTTTACCGGCAGACCAACCAACCAAATCACACCCATTTGTTTCCAGGCTACCATTTGAGTTGCCCCCCAAATCCTGGTGAGGGTAGCCTTGATCACAGGAATTCTTTTCATGGCCGTGCTGAAAAAAAGGTGTTTCATTTGGCTTGTAAACTGCTGTATTTGCTATATGCGCTCCATGTAAAGATACAGAGTCTCAAAAATTGTAATGTGAATGTAGAATGCTTTGCGGAGCCATTGAATTCCATCCTTTGGTGCAAAAGGGTTGAATTAAAAAACGCCTATATAGAGCCAGAGAGAGCCAATCATTAAGCATAACACAAGCTGTAGTTGTAGTCATGTAATCAGGGTAAAATGTCAGTACAATTACAGCAAGGACACAAAAGCTGGAATTATGAGGGAGGACGGACGACACTAGACGGAATTTTTTTTTTTATATTAAGAAGGGACAGGGACAAATACTAGGTCACTGCGTTACGCTATTCAGCCAGCCCTCATTTATGGTAAAAAGTGTTTGTGCTCAACATGTGACACAAGGACTGGATGGTGTGATGCTGAAAGGAGACACGAACCAAAGAACTCGCTCTGAATGATGTTCAGGAAGTGAAGCTCATTTAAATACCTACACCTTCAGTCGGTTTGCGGTTTGTGTCTTTTTTTTTTTTTTTTTTTTATCCCCAAACTACAGTACACTATGAAACACACAAAGTGACTCACAACGTGTTGTGTCAATCTGGGTTTGTTTTTACTAAATTAACATCACGAGTTTGAAGGTTGACTGGCTGAAAGGGACAGAATGGCAGGATAAGAAAAAAAAAGGTTGTTACTGAATTTGAATGACTGTGATACATATTTTCAATTTTTTGTTTTGCTCTTCTGTTTGTTTCTATATAGAGCCATGAACGCCACTTTTTTTCATTCTCCCAATATTTTTTAGATTTTCTATAAACCAATTAAAGTTACTATGGCTAAGTATATTTTTAAAAAGAATTCCGCATTTCACTTTTTTTCTGAACCCTTCTTCCTCTCAAGAGTCCAATTGTCTTTGTCTTTAAGCAGTTATTCTTGGTTTCATTTACTTAAATTTTGACGTAACATTTCGCTTTTTGCATATAGTCACCATTTCCAGCAGATCATTTTCTTTTACAATGGGACATAACTATAATATAACAGTTAACAAACCCGTCTCAGAAGCAAAGATAAGAGTTGTGGGATCAAATCCCAGGGAAACCACAGCCTGACAATGCTCATCTGTGGGTCAAATTGCCTAAATCAGGCCTTGAAAATTATTTTGAGTCGCGGGCCACGGGTGGAACTTCAAATTGAGTCACGGACCAGGTCAGGATCAGAAAGATTGAGCATTTCCGTCAACTAAGATAAATGATGAGTAAAATATTGAATAAAGGTAAAATCATCAAATGCTTTAAATGATGGCTTTGCAGGGAAAAGGCAGAAGGATAATGATAATATAAATTAAAAGTGTCATTTAGACAAGTTTGGCCGGCCGGATTACAACGCCAAATAGGCCGCATCTGGTCCCCGGGCCTTAGTTTGCCCAGGTCTGGCCTAAATGTATCTGCTAACTGCCAATAACCCATGTGCATTGTGGTTAAATATCAGTTTTTTTCTTTGTGGAAAATGAAAAAAAGTTGTGTAGAAAATATGAGTAGTCTGTTATAAAGAGATGTGACTTCTAATGCAGCAACTTCTTCAGTTTGATTTATCATTCACTTCAATCCTGCCAGTGTTAAAAACAAGTCTGACTCACAAGTTTGTTATGAAAACACAAGTCATTAAGGTGAATAAATGCAACCAAATGTCAGAAAAATATCACCAAGGACGAAAAAGGAGCAGAAAACAACTGTTCACAGATCAGGGATCACATTGGTATAAAACTGTGACAACATACCAACAAACCAACACAAAGACCACTGCAGCAGTCACTCAGACTGAGTTCTCACTTCAAGCTTTAGTCAGAACCAGAGATCATCAGTCCCTGATCCTGGGCCTGCCTGTCAGTTCTGAAAGCAGCAGGTAGAAGACTGAGACTGTGGCTCACCAGCCGCGGCCCACTGGTACTGTGTCCTCCTCCTCTGTCCCACCACCACCTCTAAAACACAAACACATGCTAAACAGGCCTCTGTCTCCTGTGCCTCCCACATTCAGCTGCAAATGAGCTCAGCTCTGGGCCCCAGCCCTGTTTGATCTCATGAATAATGAGGTTGAATTTTCATTTGCACAGGTTGCTGGACAGCTTAAATGTCTATTGTTCAGGTGTTCCACATGTTGCGGGAAGATGCGTGAACGCAAACGGACAATAGAAGCAAGGGACGTAGGTGCACTACAGTTCAGTCAAAAAGGAAAGACCGGGACTGTATGTTGGCGAGTTTGATAGCAATCAATCCATCTTTCAAGCCATCGTTCCACCCATTCATCCATCAATTTTATCCTTTCATCTATCCATTGATTTTTCCCATCTATATCCGTCCATCCATTCATTGTCTCAATCCATTCATCCAATGCATTTATCCATTAATTTAATCATTCCATCCATATATTAATTGATTTTCTCCAACTAATAATCCAACAATCTGTCGTTAAATACATCCACGCATACATCAATTTTCTCCATCCATCCATCCATCCATCCATCCATCCACCCATCCATCCATTCATATAACAATCCATCCTTCCATTCATCCATCCATCCATCCATCCATCCATCCATCCATCAATCAATCAACTTTCTCCATTCTTCCATCCAACCATTAATTTCCTCAATTTATCCAACCCTCCATCATCTCCACCCATTCATGCAACAATTCTACCCTTCCATCCATCAATCCATCCAACCATTACTTTACTCAGCTTATCCATCCAACGTCTCCATCCATTCATCCTTAAAATCCATCCTTCCATCCATCCATCAATTTTATCCTTCCATTCATCCATATATTTACCCCAACTATCTATCTATCCAACATCCCAATCCATCCATCCAAAATTTTATCCTTAAACCATAAACCCTTCCATCAATTGATTTTCTCCATCATCAACCAATTTTCTCTATTCATCCATCCATCCATCCATCCATCATGAACTCTCTTACTGCATGATGGACAGTGGGGACAATCACAGTGAAAACACCATGTTGGGTGTGAAGCTGTGAAAGTCAACATGTGACTGACAGCTGAATTGCACGATTAAAGCTTTTCCAACAGGTCTGATGTTTGCCTTGTCACAGTGTCAGAGGTGTTAAAAAATTCTGGGACAATTTAAACAAAAACAGTTCAGGGTAAAATATGGACTATAAACAAATCAAAGTCTGTGAACGCGGCAGGTCTGACTCTTATCGACTAACTAGTGGCTTAAAAGTTGGACTTAATTGAAGCCCGCAGGCTGCTACGCGCTAATATCGACAGGCTCTCAATGCCAGTCTATAATAAAACAACACCTAATTGTTGCATCATTATCCATGATGGCTTTAACTGAAAGTTATAAACCTGCTTTAAATTATCTTGAGTTCTACCAAGTATATTTAACATAGTAGGGATACGTTTTCTGCTGGTTTCTAGGCGTATATTTTTAATGCAATAAGCTTGTTTTAAGTGTCATTCATTGATTTCCTCATTACCTTCAGTCTGCTAAACAACCAGGCGACTGCTAATGCACTGGTCATTACCATTAAACTAACAGGCTGCCTGATAACGGAACATCTTTACCTTCTCTATCTGTGATAAATTAGTCAAATACCACCATGGTGGCTTTAAAAGAAGCATCTACCAATGCCTTGAATGGCATCTTCTTCTTCTCCTTTTGGAGAAGATATGCCCTAATATATCACTCTCCTCTTCTTCTTTGTCTTTGACCAACAGTCGTCCAATTTGCAACTGTACCCTGTAGGTAAACAACATTGTTGGCGGTCGATGTTAACCCGGGTCCCAACCGATCCAGTATGTATTGTTTACTCGCATCTTTGATTTGGCCAAAGTTTGGATGTCCTTCCTGATGCAACCCTCACCATCTATACGGGCTTTGGACCGGCACTAAAAAAAAAAAACTCTGGCTTGTGCCCTCCAGTGGCTGGTTTGCAGTGGAATAATATCTATTTTATGAAATCCTGAATGTTAAGAAAATAAACGATGATGGGTTAGAACTCATGATCGATTGAATCTGGAATGAGGTTTAATAAGGTTCAAATATGTTAAATCTGAATTTTTTTAACCGTTTTTTTTTTTTTTTTGTCATAAATAGCGCCATCTCTGCTGAAAGAGAGGTGTCTGTAGTCAGGGTAAAAAAATAAATCTTCCATGTCCTTTTACCCTATGTTCACCTGAAGAGTTTACATGTTCTGCGGAAAAAAAAAATACACACGTAAACTTTATCACTACACTGTTTGTTTTCATTAATGATCTTGTGCAATTTGCAGCGAGGAAGGAGGATTTTTTTTTTTTTTTTTTCCCACTGCGCCTTTCTTTTGACAATGATTGTCGGGGGACAATCATTATCAGAGACTACAATGGCTAACTATTTAAACCCTTGCTTCTATTCAGAGGCTCCAATTCAGACGGAGTGAGGAAGAGAACTTAAAGGGTAGAAAAAAAGAAAGACAGGCAGGAATAAAAAAAAAAAAAAAAGGAAACAAAAGGCGAGATGGACTCTGAGTGAACATGGAAGACAGAATGGAGACGGTGAGGACAGAAAGAGATGGAAGGAGTGAGACACTTATAAAGAAAGAGATGGAGAAAAAGGAGGCTCTTTTGGGGTGCACTGGGCTGTGAGACAGGCCCATTGAGTGGGCTTTAAACAGTGTGTCCCACTGCGCATCAGCGCTCTCACCCAGGCAGCCAACAGTGTGGCCACAGACTCAGAGTTAACCAGTCAACTCCATTACAGTGCAGGGGGCGTGTACGGACCTGCCACACCAAAGGGCTCACGCCAGCCAGCCCAGAATATTAATTGCTTTTAAATGGAGTGGAAGTCTCTTTATTGGGTGTCTGGTGTTGGTTTGTTATCTGCTGAGCTGAAAAGGCCCCACTGCTCTTTGGTCTTGCCGCCTTTGAAAGAGAAAGTGACTCTGGATGAGGTCATTGATCAGCAGGGGCTGTATACTCCCAGTGGCTTTTTGTGTGTCCTGTCCCTTTAACTGCCCCCCATTGTACTCTGCCCATTCACTGCTCAGTGCACTGTGGTTCAATAAAAATATTTGTTAATGATGTCTTCCCTGTGAGTGCGAATCCCATCTAAAGCATGTTTACTTAGGAGGCACCAGGAGGTTAAGCTAGAGTGAACGTTGTGAGAAACTTACTGTCCAAGTCACTCTTGAGCAGTGACTTGGACAGTGAGTGACTTGGACAAGCCAGTAATGTTTAATGTATAAGAAAAAAAATGGTGTTTGTCAAAAGTTTCCCATAAATTCTGTTTAAAACAACAATTCAGATGTGTGGACGGCAGTGGTGGCCTAGTGGTTAAGGAAGCGGTCTTGGGTCTGCAAGGTCCCTGGTTCGAATCCCCCTACCGCACTCCCTACACACCGCTCCCCGGGCGCTCAGTAGCTGTCCACTGCTCAGTTTGATGATGGGTTAAATGCAGAGGTCAAATTTTGTTGTGCGCCGTGGTGTGAATCACAACGTCACAATGACAAAAAAAGGAATTTAATCTTCAATCTTTAGAGGAAACCAAAAACAAATCAGCAGGAAATGAACCCAAAGATGTCTGAGGACCAGGGTTATGAAAACTAAATTACCAAAAAAATGTGGAGAGAAATTCTTTAAAATATAAAAACTAACCATGTAGTTATTGGTGAAGCACAGCGCGTTATACTGTAGTACAGCACAGTACATCAATCTGTGCGAAGACATTTACTGAGATGGTCTGAAGTCCAGATCACTGCAGAAAGTGATCTAGTACAACAGAGGAGAGTCCATTCTACCATTGTGTGCGTCCAACATGACCATTTCCATTATTGTTGACTTGCAGTGAAACCCCTTTGTAAATCTTGTGGGTCTCACTATCATTAAACTTCCATATCAAAGTGGCGGCCGCAAAATATCATTCAATGGGCCACAAATAGCCCCGTGGGCCACAAGTTGAGACCCCTGCTCTCGAGATTCTATTCTTTTACATCAGACCAGGGCAATCTAAGGCTCGGGGGCCACCTAGGACCCGTTCATCTTTTGTGCACTGTGGTCAATGAAAATATTTGATATTTATAATGATATTTTTACTTGACCTGGGCAAACTAAGACTCTGGGACCAGTTGTGACCGTTTGGCTTTTTAATCCAGCCCACCAACTTCCTGGTTGCCACTGAGGCGATCTGAGCATGGTATCATCTCCACTCATTGCTCCAGTGGCGCTCAAAGCTGCCCGCTGTTCACTTTGGTGATGGTTTGAATGCAAAGCTCATTGTTTGCTTTCCTTCCTTTCCTTCCTTTCCTTGTCCATATTATACTATACATTTATATTATCATTATCCTTCTGCCTTTTTCTTTCAAAGCCCTTATTTTCCTAATAAATAGAGTAGAAAAACCCAAAGGCATTTTAGCATTTTAGTCTTATAGACTTTACTTGTCATCTGCTCCTGACCTGGCCCAAGACTCAAGACTCACCACCTCTGGCCTGGGAGTCATAATAACTGCACCAATCTGCTTTATACTAAAGGGGTAGAATAACATGATCTGATCAATTAAGGAAGTAGACAAGTTTATCAGAGGTGGCCAACATCACGAAGAGATGATTAAGGCAAAAATAATATTTTTTTGTAAAAAATGGCAGCTGTTTTAAGAGAGTGAGGATGTGTGATTGACAGTGAAAAATACTAAGGAAATGCTAAGGTTAAGGCAGTGCTTCTCAATCTTTTACTGTTACCCCCACCCCTTAGCAAGAAGAAAACAATTTGCGCCCCCCACCCCACCAGCCACTCTCCGCCACAACTATAAATAACACCATTTGTCTGTAAATTAGTTCTAGGTACACTTCTGCATAACATCATATCCTTGTTAATATAAAGAAAACTAAAAAAGAAAGAGATATAGTTCAACTTACAATGTGCAATTACACTTTATTGTAGTACAGTGGGAAAAAAGAATGTTGCCCAGGGTCACACGCGCCCCCCTCAGCATTGCACTGTGGCCCCCCAGGGGGGCCCGCCCCACACTTTGAGAAGCACTGGGTTAAGGAAACCAGAAAAAAACTGTCAAGAACATCTAAGCAGCCACAGACATATCCTTGATGGGGCCATTGTCGGACTCATCCCTCGAAAGTACACCAATACCTTTAGAGGTGACCAAGTTAAAATGACATAAATGAAATGACAATAACTCTCCTGTAGTCTTGGATGTCTTTCCAAGAGGTCTTTAAGAAACCCATTGTGTCCTACCATGTGCAGTTGGACTCAAAATGATTTAATTACATTTGTTTAAAAGCCAAAAACAATTAAATATCAATTTCATCTAAATAAATCCTGTCAAAATATCAGCATAATTTCAGATAAAAGTCAAATAAGGATACAAACATTTGTTACTGTTAATCATCAATACATTTATGACCACAGACATGGACGCAACGTCCTGTACCAGGATGGATTCAAACCTGGTCGCACAAGTTATTTCTTCATGCTCGTCTGTAACTACACACACGCTCTGAACGAAGCAACAACCATCGCTCGGAAATCATCCGTTCTCTGTCCTAGTCCCGGTGATCTCACAGAGGCAGAGGACAGAGGACATTATCTATAATTCCCCACACCATCTCTCTCTCTGAAAAGAACCTGAGACACCAAACAAAGCCCTGCTGCGAGACAGCTCTGTAGATGAAGACGAAGCAGAGGTTTCACAGCCCTGTGAATAAGGTTAGATATTAATCCAGCGCCGAGAAGAAGAAAAAAAAAAAAAAAACATGCTACAGGTTGCTTTTGGAGCTTCCTTTGTGGGAATATTTCTTTGTGCTGCAGTCTGTCTGGCTCCTGAATAGAACCCCACCTCCCTCTGACTATATCCATTGAAAAAAATTGCCTTCTAAATACAAGCTATTAGAATATTTGTGTAGATGAGCAATAAGTTATTAGTTGCAATTACTGGTCATCTATTAGTCTGGTGTAATAGACTGATTAGGCAGGGGGGCCTTTTAACTTCAGAGGAAGTAATTTGGAAGATGGCGTACCTTTGTCAGGGCAGAGAAAGGCTTCCTTTATTCAGGCCATATCTCTCTATTGTACTAACAGACATGTCATAATGGGATTACTAGCGACTACAGTGGACGGACGAAATCAATGGCGAATGCATCATTTTGTATAATTCACAGGTACTGCGGAAAAGAGACAGGATCGAGGCTAGTGAGAGGCCACTTCAGTTGGAATGAATGGGCGGTGGTATATGCATTACACAACCTACATTTACTATCATTTTCTCCATATGGGAGGTGGCGGTTGTAAATTTCGACCCTTTTTTTCCCCGTCCCTAATGGACAGGACTTTAATGCATTTTGCTTTATACAGATTCAAGACTTTTCACTAAATTCCACTCTGGCCTGTCTGAGAATAGCCTGTGTTTGACCGCAATTAAATTAAAATTATGGACTCCCCTGTGCAGGTAGCAGCACATTGGTCCTATTGCAGAGGTTTTAAATAGCAAAAAAAAAAAAAAAAAAAAGACCGCAATTCATTCTATTCAAAATCTGTCTGAATTTCTCAAGGTTATCTCATTGTTGCTCTAGTGGCCGTAGTGTTTGGGTTTCATTATTTATCTTCCAAGGTTCTCCTGGCTGTATCAACCAGCTTGTGCATACTAGAATGGTTCAAAACTTGTACCAAAACTGAGGTCAGCCATGTGAGAACGGACCAGCACTGAGGTAGGATGTTGTGGACCAGTGCCCTTGTCCTTGTGTTACGTCCCGAGTCTAGGGGAAACGGGTACGCAACGCGATTTTTCCCTTTTGTCCTCTTCTTCTCTAAGAAGATGGCCGAGGCACAAAACAGATCGTTTTGGGCTATTTATTTAGCTCCCCGTAAATAACAAAACACAGCATAAGAAAAAGAGGACCCTGCTGAAAGTAAACTCGACAACAACTCAAAAGAAAATACAGGGTTTGGTCTTATGACTTAAACTCAAACAAGCGAAAACCGAATTGGACGTTCTAGTCACATCACATCACATCAAGCATCAAGAGAGAAAGGAAGATGGCCGCCATCAACTGGTTTTTATTCTGCTGGTTGACCAATGAACTTGTAGCTTCTCTCCCACGCGATCCTGCCAAATACAAAAGACACGCCCACAACAAACAATTCTCACACACTACATTATGAGCGTAACTATACGACCACGGGGTCGTAACACCCTGAACAAAACAGGAGCAGTCTCTCATCTTAAAGGCTGTGCTGCAGCTCAAAACATGAACACGGGAGGTTCTCCGTTCCTCTCCTCCAGCTCTCAGTTATTGGTTGGAGTTGTACTTCAAGCCTCTTCACCCAGCAGCCGCCACAGATGCAAAGCAGCAGGATTGACCGTGGGCCAAATAACCTGGAACAATATCATCTTTCCTTCGCTGGCGGATGAGTGTGTTGCTGTCCTTTCTGCCCATTTGTCTCATTATACCTCTGCTCCAGCCTGGCCTGTTGTTTATTCTAATGTAGTGTGGATGCAGCAGCTGGTGGTGACATGGGGTTGATTATGCTGTTCCCACAGTGACATATTCAAAGGAGGCTGAGGAAGGCGCCATTGTTGCGTCTGATCTGTGGATGACAGTGCTGCCTGTTGCACCAGTTCCACGGCGTCCGCTTCACGGTGACAGCAGAGCAGGGCGTGTGTGTGTGTGTGTGTGTTGGTGCACGCAGAGAGAATATGAGCTCCCATTGTTGATTAACAACAGGAGGATATTTGGCATCAGCCCGGTGATTGTATCTGGACTCTAACAGACTCACACTGCATAGGCTGATAGGCTCCAATGGACACTCGTCGTATTGTCAGTCACACTGCAGAGAAACACTCAGACTCCATACGTTTTGATAGACAGACAGACAGACAGACAGACAGACAGATAGAAAGACAGACAGATAGATAGATAGATAGATAGAAAGATAGATAGAAAGATATATATATATATATATATATATTTACTAATTTCTTCAGTGAGAAATTCATTTGTAACAAAAGCAGGAAAACTTTCTTCACTGGAGTGACCGTCAGCAGCACTCCGTCAACCACCATGCCGTTCTGGGCGAGCAGGCGGGCGTTCTCATCTGTTGACACAAAAACATAACCCAAGCTCCGTTCATCTTGTCAATGGTCTGGGCGTTTTCGTACCTGACAACAATACCCACAGCTTCTGAAACCGCTTGCTTGGTGCAAGGAATGGTCGGTACAATTCCAACAGCGTGATCGCGAGTGAGGTGACAGGTACGTCTGTCCTCCTCCCGAGCCGCTTTGTCCATGTTTGGCCGTTGACGGGAGCGAAACTGGGCAAAACAGGGTTAAAGACGCGTAAATGGTTATAATGATGGAGGGGCTAAAATTCATTAAAAGATTTCAGGTTTTCGGGAAAAAAAGACGAAAAAAAAGAAAGAGCACATATTCTTGGGACATACTTCAGAAAGATCAAGTGATAGATAGATAGATAGATAGATAGATAGGTAGGTAGGTAGGTAGGTAGGTAGGTAGGTAGGTAGGTAAGGCAGGTAGGTAGGTAGGTAGGTAAGGTAGGTAGGTAGGTAGGTAGGTAGGTAAGGCAGGTAGGTAGGTAGGTAGGTAAGGTAGGTAGGTAGGTAGGTAGGTAGGTAGGTAGGTAGGTAGATAGATAGATAGATAGATAGATAGATAGATAGATAGATAGATAGGTAGATAGGTAGATAGATAGATAGATAGATAGATAGATAGATAGATAGATAGATAGATAG
>JAFBJS010004892.1:0-28312 GCA_016785265.1 Paraplagusia blochii
ATATACATACAGTATATATCTGTAGACTTCAGGGTTTGAATCCACCAACTGTCACCACTGATGTGCACGGAGAATGGCATTGTCCTGGGGCGCTCAAAGCTGCCCACTGATTACTTTGGTGATGGGTTAAATCAGTGCTTCTCAAAAAGTGGAGGGGGGGGGCCTGTGGGGAGCGCGGTGCGACGTTGAGGGGGGCGCGTGTGACCCTGGGGAACATTCTTTTTTTCCACCGTACTACAATAAAGTGTAATTGCACATCCTTGTAAGTTGAACTATAACTCTTTCTTTTGTTTTCTTTATGTTAACAACAATACTATAATGTTATACAGTGGTGTACCTAGAACTATTTTATAGACAAATGCTGTTATTTATAGTTGCGGCGAAGAGTGGGTGGTGTTGGTGGTGTTGGTGGTGAGGGGGGTGAATTGTTTTTTTCTTGCTAGGGGGGCGTAACAGAATATAATTGAGAAGCACTGGGTTAAATGCAAAGTCCAAAATAAAGACATGAGGTCTATCTTCTCCATCAACACAAGTGGACATCAAGGTAAGAAGGTTGAGAACCCCTGCTCTACTAAACCAACATCACGTGGTATGTTTAGGCGTGAGCTAAAGTCAACTTTCTCGTGTAAAAGAAGGTGTTAGGAAAAGGTTGGTCTTTGGATTTTGGGCGGCTGACCTACCAACAACCTTCTACCAGGATACAGGATACAGATTAGAAACAGCTGAGAGCACAGAAGGTCCAAACATCCAGAAAGATCCACCAAAAAACCATCAGTCCATGTGTCACCTTTGGCAAAGTGCAATTCACACATGAAATGTTTCTGCTGATCTTCAGATCATGAGCAGATGGAATTTCACACATTACATTTGGGAAGTTTCCACTCTGCAGCACACACATGTGGATCTCTCTCGAATGTATAGTGTGGCATCATGATAACACATGAGAGACACGGGGGCGTCTCTGGTCACATCTAATAAGACTTCTATCAGGAGGATGTATTTTAATGCCGGCCTTTATGTGGAGACGCGACCCATCTTCTATTGATCTGCTGGTAGTCCCTGTGTCACAGTGCGTGAGTGAACGTCTGCTGAACCTTTCAATTATTACATCCTCCAGCAAGTTCTTCTCAGTTGGCCGAACGTCATCCATGCTGAAGGGTTAATGATTTGGTCAATTTGTGGTCGTAGACCAGCGTGTGTGACGACTGGTGTGTTTGCACTGCGTTGGCGCTGATGAAGCAACACGGGATAAAACTACTAATACATAGTACAGACTGCAGCTACCTTTGTCTGCAACTGTCCTTGTATCTTCGTCCCTATAGATTGTACCATTGTGGTACGTAATGTAAAGTCTATAGTGTATCAGCCTGACTCGCCTGGTCCTCAGTCCTGGGTAGGATCTCCATAATATGTGTTCAATATTTTCTTACCTCTGCACGCAGGTGTCAACCTCAGACCTGGGGGCCAAATCTGGTCCACAGTTTAATCATATTTGTTCCGCAGGATCAAAAAAGATGTGTATTAGAGTTGGCCCCGAGTATATATTCTGCAGTGTAGATGCTAGGTTACCTCTCATAAATACATAGATACATACATGCATTTTCTGATGATACAATACATATATACAATGTATGTACAGTATATATATATATATATATATACAGTATATATATATACAGTATATATATACAGTATATACGTATATATTTACAAACATACATTTGTGCCTATGTATATACATGTATAAGCACAAATATATATATACTTACATTTATCTAAATATAAAGAAAGAATTTTTTTATAAATATGTGGTTGATATATGTATGGAAGTACATTCATACACACACACGTGTGTATATAAATATATATAAATATATTTGTAGACAACACGTATGTGTATATATGTACAAACAAACACATGTTCTTACATATATATGTATATGTATGAACATATACATATATCCAATATTGGACAAAGACATATGTATGTATATTGGTATGGATGTACAAACAATTCTAATGTATAATGTAAAAATTCTACATTATATACCTGGAAAAAATGATCAATTATATTGTGTTCTATTTTTTATGATTAGTTTAAATATGTATATAAATATATACATATATACTGTATATATATGGGGTATATGTAAATACATGTATATGCACACATAATACTTACATATATAAATATACACACATAAATTCTACATTGGATATATATCCTTTGTATCACATTATATATACATATATATATATATATATATATTTTTTTTTTATTTATCATTTGAATACTAGACCAAATGTCATGGAGTCAGTAGATCTCACACAATTTATACATCAATGTTGATGCAGTAGCTGGGTGTCACATTTTTATTCCCACTCGTCCTTGGTTTTGTTTTATTTTTTTATTTTTTCGTATACCTGATTTTTTTTCTACTTATTGTGTCACATCACATCATGTCCTACGTGATGGACACAGGTACATCTTTAAAAGTCCTTGGTTGTACCACCTGGGGTATTTGTCCTTGACCTTGTATCATAGCAATCTAAGCTCAACGACAGCACTGAATTAGTTGTAAGTGATCATTTCTCAGGTAAAGGAACTGCACTCAGTCAATAGCTTTTAGCACAGCTAAAGACTGCGGACTACGTCAAATCAGTCATTCAGAACCTGGTTTCCATGGTAACTAGAAGACAAGAGTTAGCTCAAAGGGGCCTCCTGCGAGTTCCTTGTTTCCTTACTTAAGGCTCTTTGAGAGAAGCTGTGTACAGGGGTTTATATTTATGGAACAAACAACTTAAAATGACAGGGAAGAGTTTTTAAAAAAATAATATCTGCATCTGCCTTATTTCTATTGTGCTGTAGTCTTGATTTTTTAACCCATCTGCCACACTGCCTGCACAATCACCTACTCAAATTCTCTGGGAAAAACATCTAGATCTGGTTGGATGGATGGATCGATAGATAGCAGTATTCCCACAGACATGTGTACTGCATATAATGTACATACATGCATACATATAGTTATCCACCTATATACATACATATACACCTTCTGCAGGTATAATTATACATACATCTAGTCATATAAATCCATTTACACATGTACATTTGCATATTTACATGCACATATGTGCTGAAGTATTAACAAATGGGACCTGGGTCCGCAAGGCCCCCTGTTCGAATCCCCCTACCGCCAAGTAACCACTGGTCATGGCACCGTCCCCACTCACAGCTCAAAGCTGCCCACTGTTCACTTTGGTGAAGGGTTAAATACAGAGGTCGCATTTCGTTGTGTGCAGTGGTGTCACAATGACAATGAGTTTGCTTCCCTTATATGGATGTCCATACAGTATGTTGGTTATCCACATTTTTTTTAATAAAAAAAATCCAATCCAATTTTATATATATATATACATATATATATATATATTTATATTAGGGGTGTGACGATTCACTCACACAACAATCCGTTGCAGGAACGATTCATAAAAAAACATTAAACGATCAATCCAATATATATATTTTGGGTTGTGTATATATATATATATATATATATATATATATACAATAATATATATATATACACAACCCAAACGTAAATGTAGGCGTGAGTAAGTCCCATCTCAGAGAGGTTAGAAACAAAACAACACAGACTTATTAACGTTGTTTTTGTGAGTCAGTGGCTCAAATACTACACAGAAAAATTATCCTTAATAATAATGAACCATCTGGACCAGACCTGAATACACACTAAGGACTTTCACTGTTAATGACTCTGTCAAAAAGGTGTTATTTACAGCATGTCTGTGTTCAGTGTGACAGGGAGCCAGATGCTGCTCCACACGTGGAACAAACACGTATACACACCAACGCATCGTGATGCAGTTTAAAGACTTCTTTTTTAATGAGCTGCGTACTTCACAGGTCATCAAGGCAAACGTGAACTAATATTCCCAGGATAATAACCGACCCTTGTTATTGCTAAAGTACTAACAAATGTATTATTTTTTTTATTTCTACTTGCTCACACTTTCAAAAGGAAACCTAACCTTATTGTAAAACACCAATGGAAGGAGATAAAACAAGACATTTTGAATCCAAGCAAAGAAATGAAGGTTGTCAAAGGTGGAAGAATTGGAAAGTGAAAAGTTTACGATGGGTTAATGATTAGGTGAAAAACTTTGCTCACCTTATGTGAACAAAATATTTTGTTCTAGGATACATTTGATTCTGATGTTAATCATGGTAGGAATATAAGGACTTATTCTACATTAATGTTCACAATATTGGACAAAGACAGAAAAAAATTGGAGAAAAAGCTAGAGAAGCCAGATTGAGATGGACATGTTCAGAGGAGGGATAGTGGATACATTGGTAGAAGAATGATCCTGTAGGAGACAAAGAGGAGAGTTAAATGCGGAAGCAAATGGAGGACTGTCGGTTCAATTCCAGTAGCAGGTGTGAAGTTTGTTCACCAAGCATCAAAACTCCAATAATGCCTGAAAGCACACAAAATGGCAGCCCTTCGCCCCTCTGGGTCCACTGTTAATCCCTGGGTGGTCTCACTGATGTGTGAATAGGGAGTAGAAATCCTTAGGGAACTAACGGAGCCCTGGAACAGAATCCTTAATTGTTCTTTATAAGAAACATTTTTGGATAAAAACTTTACTTGGTTCATGCACTAATAATAAAATAGTGAGAACTTAGACTTGGGCACTGAGTTCACAGAAAAAAATACTATTATTATTTGGAAACTATATCCTGACTATATTAGTTGGACTAAAATACTTGTAACAGTGTATTGACTGTCTGCATCCATTTTTCTCTTTAACCAAGTGCGGGATCTCATTATAAGCAGATAAATTGAAGTTACGCAGCATGACAGACAGGGCGGCACAAGGAAAAATAAAATAAAAAATAAAACGAATTTGTGAGAAATAAATCAAATCTTTAAACACATCTGATTGACCTTCAAAAGACTGAAAAGATCTTTCGATGTATACTAAATGTTGACAGCATTTATTTTAAATATATATATATATATATTTATATATATATATATACACATATATATTTAAGTTGAAATGTATAACAAGTAAATTACAGTTCAGGGCTTAGTGAATATTGAATTTACAGTGAAGATGAATATATATATATATATATTTCAGACAAATCTTAATAAACTACTTTAAATAAAATAAATACAGAATATATAAGTTCTAATTTGATTTATATATGTTTGAATAAATTACTAAAACATTTAAATGATGCATTTAAGATAGATTTACCATAAAACTCCTAATGTATCTGTCAATTAATTATTTTTCATAACAAAAAAAATATACATTGTATTTTTAAAAGTAAAAGAAAATACATCTGGTCTAGTATATGGTTCTGCAGAATGAGCCAAAAGTGGCAGAACTGAGTGTGACAAGGAATAGAAATCAGCCTGTTGTATCGCGTGTTACCCTGAGTCTTTCACATAGTTACAGAAGAATGTTTGAAATTATGAAATCTTTCAATCTTTTCGTCAGAATTGCAGCCTTGAATTCATGTCAGGGTGAAACAAGAGGAAATAATTCTGTTCCCGTTCAACATTTTAGTACAAGGACAAATGTGTGTACAGAGCTGGGTCTGTGTCCCCACCTCCCATCCCAAGCACAGGAGAACTTGTCACACACTCAAATCCTCTCCTGTCATGAACATGTTCCCTCAAAGCTGCAGTTAAGGAACATTTGTCACCACTTCCTCTTGTAAAGGTGTCATGACAGGCGTAGGTGTTTACCTCCACACGCGCGTGTGCAGCATCTTCCCGACAGCTTCAAGCAGGCGGTGGAGTGCTGCTGTTTCCCTCTCTCTCTCTGTATTCTCAGTACAACCTGCCCCCTCTCTTCACTCCCATCCTCCACCTCCTCTGCTCTCCTTTCTTCCCCTCGCTGCAGTGGTAATTGGGTATGACACGGGATCAACAGGGAGAACAGCAAGGACGCATTTGAATGCGGCGAACGTTGTCTCCCTCGCTTCTCCTTCCTAACCTGCTGCCTTCCATTTCCCTGTCCTCGCTCATTGCCGTTACTGTAGCAACATCTGCATGGTCGCATCTTCCTCCTCATCCTTCCCTCCCTCCCTCCTACCACCTGTGTCACTTCCTTTATTAAGATTGGCCGCTGGTGCCCAAATGTGTGGGAGTAGGACTGGAGCAGCGTTGGCACTAACTCTGAACTCAAAGCCAATTACTGGAGCACTGATAAAATATTTAAAGATACAGCTGAGGAAGAACCACATGCAGCGGCTGAAACCTCACCGCTGGAAACACAAGTGTTCCGTTAACCTGATCATGTGGATCACATTACACCCCAGTTCAACTCCGTGCAGCAGGAAGACAAACTACTGCCAACAGACACTGGAAAACTCCTTGCAATGTTTCATTTGTAGCCACTGGACCAGGTGTTTGTTACAATGACTTATATTTTAGGGGAAATGCGACAGACACACTGCGTTTGTCTCCCCCATGTGTCTCTCAGGTTAAAGGCTTTCTTACAACAATGACAGCATAAAGTGCCTCATTGATTGCATATTAATATGCAATCAACATTAATGTGCAATTGCATATTTATGGTCAGTTGCCAACACATCTACTCAGTGCTTAAAGGAGCCCTTGTATACTGAATATTTCATATTTACTACTTGAGTTTACAGTACAGCTCTAATCCAACTGTCACCAGTCCATTTACTATGCCCTGTGACTCCAGGAGAGGAAGACTCCCTAAGAAGAAGACATTGTTCTTGACAATTTTAAACCAAAAAGAAATTAAGCTTGTTTTAAACAAAGGAAACCAACAGTCAACTGAGTGTTGTTGACGCAGGAATTAGAAACGGGCAGAATCTGGATTTTTATTCTCATCTCATCTCCTTCTGCTTGTCCGTTGCCGGGTCGCAGGGGCAACTGGCGCTACCCAAATCACATTGCACCATATTGTGAGCCTTCCTGTGGGTGGTGAGCCCACAGGAAGTGATGTGGGTTGGGACTGTGCTATGCTCAGAGCACCTCAGTGGCAACCTGGCAGCTGGTGGATTCAAACCGGGGACCTTACGGACCCAAGTCCGCTTCCCTGACCACTAGGCCACCAGTGCCACCATTGAATTTCATTCATAATTAAAAAAAATCACCTAATTTTTTATCACCTTTCTGATGTTCATACATCGCATGTGCAAGAAAAAAAGAAAAAAAAAAATGTGGAAAAATTAATTAAGCTATTGCTGGTTTGATTTTAGTTGGACACAAAAATTAAGTTTTGCTGAAAAACAATGGATATTGTACTGTATGACTGTAAAACTGCCTTCTAAGGTTGAAGAAACAAATAGACACCTGATGGTTAAACACAATTTATACATAATGTAAATTCAGAGTGGAACAGTGGAAGACAAGGCTTTAAAAAATCTTGAAGGTGTATTGACAACAATTTCATTTTCATGGGTGGAATTGTTGGTCATTTCTTCTTAAAATAATTTTCAAATGCATGAATGAATTAAAATTTACAGTTTTGTCCATTCCTTTCTCATTCACCATGTCAGTGTCACAGAGTGTGATCCAACCACAAGGCCATAAGACCAAAATATTATTAAAAACATAAGTTGATGTTGTTTTAATCAACTTTTACCATTGTCTAACCAAAAACAAGAGAGAAGAAATTATGACCACGAACTGTGAGCGTAATAACAAACAAGAAATGCCCCAAACACATGATTTTACACATTTTTTATTGATGGACACCTTAAAAAAATAACTACTCCCAAATTAACTCTGGTGTAACTGAACTTATTCTACAGTTTGGTCTATGTATTCCAGTTTTGCCTGTAAAAACCCAGCTCTTTATGTAAAAATTTAAAGAAAAATAAAGAAATCAAATTCCAATAAATTAGATATAAAGTGGCATAAAAATGATACACGGATACATTCATTTTTAATGCGAACCCAGAGACAGTCCTGAATTGACAAATATCTTGGCAAATAAACCTGATTTATTCCATATTTCTTGTCAAAAAATGTACTGGTCAAAACAGACAAAAAAAGGGTGAGAGTTTTGGAAAAGATAGGAAACAAAGAGACAAGTTGATTTAAGAAGAGGAAATACTGAAAAGAAGGACATCAGATTTACCGAGACGCAGACAGACACTGCAACTAAAAAGACGATGTAAAGAGGGAAGTTTATCAAGTTTATTTTGAGGCGATTCTTTTCAATGGAAAACATTCTCCTCAAACATCAAAAAAGTATTTTGACATGCATGTTCAGAATCTAAGTGGCAGTTTGTTTTGACCTTGACAATGCGCTAAAAGTCCATTTACTTTTCTCCAGGGTAAAAGTTAAGCCTTCATTTTAGACAGTTTATTCCTAGTGCGTGGGCCACGGTTATATAGGATAAAAAAAACAAAAAAAAAAACGCCATGGACGGGTTAAGATATGACTTGGTTTAATAAAAATCAGGCACCGCACACAAGGTCTGAATCAACCTGAGCTTGTTTGTAGGCAGTAAAACAAGAAAAATCAAACAAGAGCTAAGAGCTAAGAGAAAGTCAATCTTCTAGATTCAGTCAGCGATCATTGAAGGACGGCTCCTGATTCATCTCTAACCTCAACGTTTCTCCTCTTCCTTTTCCATCAGCATAAAAGCATCCTGGGCTTAAGCGTAAGCTTAATTTTCTCCAGCCGTAGGAGGAGGAGGAGGAGGAGGAGGAGTAGGAGGAGAAGGAGGAGTGACCCTGAATGCAATTTTTTGCTGCTTTCTCTCTAAACCCAAAGTGCAGCAACTCCGACCGTGAACCTCGAGTGCAAGCGTTTTTCAAAAGCTCCGGGTAAAAACGCAGCAGTGCAAAAATAAAGGAGCGACAATTGAGTATACCGCTGATAAATAGCATAATAGGAAGAGCTTTAAAAGCAAAGCACGGCAACAACAAGTCAACATGATTCAAATTATATAAAGAAAAGAAAAGATGCAACAAGTGTTGCCTTTAGTGCTGAAGTAAAAGCCTGTGTGGAGTAAAGTGTTTTACCCTTTTCTTCCTCCTCATCCACGGTTGACCAGCAGCTTCTAGGAGACAAAAAGGAAACAGAAGTGAAGAGTTGTTAGTACATTTGATCTCCTGTCACACCCCGTAACCTTTGAGATGCTTTCAGGAGCTCAGGAGCTGTGGGTCTGGTACAGGTTCTTTTAGCTTCACTTAACCAGAAGTAAAAGGTCAACTGTAGTGAAGGTTAAGACATCTTGTCAGTAATTACAGGAAGTGACTGTGGTCCCCACTGGTTACCTCGCTCTGGTTTGCTGTTGACAACAAACAATAATTACTACTTGTGTCCCGTTCAGTAGTGATGATGAGAGTTGTGGGGGTTTGGGGGGGTCAGAAGAACCGTCCTTCTCAACCAACAACTGAATTACCTTCAAAAAAATTGTTCACAACATTTCAGTTTAACACAATTTGATGTTGTTAAGATAAATGCTCATCTTTTAGCACACTTTTTCAGAAAATGTGTGTGTAAGTCAACAATTTCTATCACACCATGTCCTCTTTATCCTCAACTCTAACTCATACTACGTCTATGTCCTCCTTCCCTGCATCCATCAATCTCCTCTTTGTCTCCTACTTGGTAGCTCCATCTCTAGATCATTCTTCTACCAATGTATCCACTGTCCCTCCTCTGAAAATGTCCAAACCATCTCAATCTGTCTTCTCTAGCTTTTTCTCCAAACCTTCCTGTCTGTGTTGTCCCTCTAATCACCTCATTCCTGATCCTGTCCATTCTTGTCTCTCCTAAAGAGAACCTCAGCATCTTTAACTCCTCCACCTCCAGCTCTGTCTCCTGTCTTCTACCTATTCCTAGTGTCTCTGATCCATCCATCATGGCTTGTCTCATAACTGTCCTGTGAACCTTTCCCTTCACCTCAGCTGACTCTCTTCTATCACAAAACCTATGCAACCCAGTAATGTCCACGTCAGGGGCAATATCAGAAAGAAGACAAGATAAAGAAAAAAAAAATGGTGATACTAGAAGTCCTAGAGAAAATGTTTCCTCCGAGAGAAAATCCAACCAATTAAAAAGCTCATTAATCTTATTGGGTCACAGAACAACACGCTGCTTCCACTCGTCCTTGTGTGAACGAGGTTTCAAAATAATCCATAAACCCTGGTGACACACGGAGCCTAGAGGAGTGCAGTGCGTACCGTAGTATCAAGGAACATATTGAGTCAGAGGGTGGTGGGCGGAGGTAAAGAGCAGCTGACAGGTCAGCGATAAGAAAGTCGATAAACTCAACCAAGTCTTTTTTAGTTATTATGGAAATCTTCAGGGAGAAACTACATCTAATAAACAAGCTCTGAGCCCTGATTAGAGCAGAGACCTGACCGAGAAGACTTCACCTCCCACACATGATTCTGAACAACACCACTCAGCAATTAGAGCTAATTCCGACAGCTATAACAAAATCAGCGAACAATAAATGAGTCTTTGAGTCTGTTATGTAAAACAGAGTACTTTTTTTCTCTCTCCTTGATTGAAGGAATACACTTTTGCTCTTACATCTTGACATATACTATGAAAAAGAAAGGACAGACTTTAGGAACTGGTCTAACAGCAGTGACTTCCACTCATCCATTCATCCTCTTATTTGTTGTCAAATCGCAGAGACAGGGGTTTCCACGACCACCACCCAAATAACATTGCGCCGTGCCAGCCGCCATGAACCTTCCTGACCCAGTGGGATTCTTATTTTAGATTTTATACAACTTTATTGATCCCTCGGGAGTATCCTTCAGGAAATTAGGCCTCTGCTGTTGTCAAAGCAAGGAATACCCTGTGTGATATTTGTCTAATTCTCTCACAACTTTTTTAGTTGTGTGTCATGGGGGACTTGGACATGGGGGCATATTTTGGCAAGTCGTGCGTCTTACGTCATGTAGTGTAGATGGGGCAACAACAAGCGATCATTGCATATCAACTTCCACCCAATAACCTCAAGTTGGATCAGGTAAAAATCAAGCAAATACAGTCATGGAAAAAATATGATTAGACCACTCTGGTGTTTTCTTCAATTCCTTGTTCATCTTAATGCCTTGTTCCATTAAAGGTTTATCACCTGGGGGAAACAATGAACACAAAACCATGCAATGACTAAAAGCACTGTATTTGTCAGTACAATGTTATTGCTAGTGATGCAGGAACGGAAGTGATTTTTGTCCCTGTCAATAAAACCATGTAAAATGGCCAGAAATCAGCTCTGAAATTAAACTGAATTATGAGCCTTTTTTGTTGTTATTATATTCCAGATTAATGTAGATTAAGACCACTCTACTGTTTTCTTCAATTCCTTGTTCATCTTAATGCCTTGTTCCACTAAAGGTTTATCACCTGGGGGAAACAATGAACACAAACCCATGCAATGACTAAAAGCACTGTATTTGTCAGTACAATGTTATTGCTAGTGATGTAGGAACGGAAGTGATTTTTGTCCCTGTCAATAAAACCATGTAAAATGGCCAGAAATCAGCTCTGAAATTAAACTGGATTATGAGCCTTTTTTGTTGTATATGTTGTATTTTGTTGTATTATATTTGTCCAGATTAATGTAGATTAAGTGGAAGTAGACGTTTAAATGGACAAGAAATTAAAGAAAGAGTGGTCTAATCATTTTTTCCATGACTGTATGACATCATGTGGACTTAACCACAATTACCGTAATTTCTGGACTATAAGCCGCAACTTTTGTCACACAACTTCAACACTGTGGCTTATGTGACTTATGCAGACATGCCACTAATGTATGCATTTTTTCCAACAGCCGCCTGTGGTACTTTCCCAAAAGTACCACAGGCTTGTTAATCGTCTTCTGGATAAACTATTGGTAAATGTCAAAAAGATAAAGTTGTAAGCTACTGAACTTCTTGGGAGTTTCAATTGCACGAGGAAATCCAGTTGCTTACGATTAAACCTTTTGGACATCTAGATGTGGATAAATAAGAACCTTTACAGTGCATTGGTTAAAAGTGTAAATGCAAATTGAAAAAGGCAAAAGTCTGATATTGGGAGTCACAATTTCAAAAACATAAGAGCCGCAACATCTCGATTTTTTTCTATTGGGAAGAAGGTTCACAGTTCATTGCTAAATCCCACACATACTGTACTAAAAAATGTTTCTGCTCTAAGTGGTTTATTAAATGGCAGCAGTGACAGACATTTTGCTGCGTGAAAAGAATTTTGGTGAGTGTTCTACACACACACACACACACACACACACACACACACACACACACACAAAGAGCCAGGATTAGAATGGTCAAAGCTTGATTCTTTACCAAGGATAAATGGTTATAATGGTTATCAGTCACTTTCTCACTTTTGAAATCATGATAAGTAAAACAGGAGCAAGGTTAAAGAAAAAGTTACTCAAAAACCCATTGGACAACTCGTGTATTTATGTCCTGTATGTGAGTGAGTGCAGCAGGGGAGGTTTTCAACTCCAGTAACTGCAGGGTTCACTCCAGCTGTGAAACTTGAACCATTAAAACCACTGAGAGACTCACTGAACAGTGTGATCAATATGCCCCCCCCCCCTCCTGTCGTCCCCTCTTTATCTCCAGCTACTGGTTTCCTCTCTCTCCTCCACCCACTTCAATATTCACGTTTTCAGTCTGTACTTCGGTGTCATCTGATACTATAAACATGTCACAGAACTTCATTTGTCATCATTAGTTCTCGATTTCTTCTATGCTTATCCATGACAACTGGAACTGGTGAATTCAAAAATAGCCCCAGAAAAGTTATGTTAATTAAATTATGTTTTTCAGGTTCACATGATTCATTCAGTATCTGTATCTGTATCTGCAACTCAAGTAAAACTCAAGTCAAGTAAAGCAAGTCACATTAAATAAGTATTATTATCTGGGTATACTAATGCCAACATGACACGTAGCACAAATAGTTTTCAGTTTTCACCAGAGTGGAGTTCACCAACAGTAAAGGTAATTAATGAAGCAACCACATGAGCCGTATCTGTAACTCTTAGCCTCTTACATACAAATGGATTTCCCACCTGTTGCTCTAATTGGACTTCTGTTCCGAACAATGTGTTATCTGACTGCAGAAGAAGTGCACTGGTACGAGGCATTTTGCAGCAGGTCCAATTTAGTTTAATGTGCCTCTTGTCGGCACATGAAGACAGTGACACAGCGAGAGGAAGAGGGTACAAATTCAGGAGGACAGACTTTAACAAAGCAAATTAAAAAGAATGGAATTGAGTTTATTTTTCCTTCGGCTAACCTTCCTTTATTTACCTAGTGTGCAGGTTCTCAAACGGGGGAGTGCAACCCATAGGGGATCTGCGTAGTAGCTACAGGTGGGTCATGAACTTGGTTGATTTGCCATTGCTCAATCACACATTAACATAACTATAACATATAGTGGTTTGTGCGCTTCCAAAAATTCCACTTTGTAAGGTTTTGTTTAGGAGTTAATAATACACCTAAACCTTTAAACAATTAAATAAATACACAAATGATAAGATATTGTAATATATTTGGTGCCCAGTGATACAATATGACATCTCACAAACATCACCATGCTAGGTCTAGAGGCGTCTCTGCTACATTTGTGAACAAAGTTTGGAAAGTGAGTGCAAAAAAAAAAAAAAGTTTGAAAATCAAGGTAAACCTCTGAACCTGGCTCCAGGACAAACCTAACAACTGTGTTTATTTATGTACAAAAAGCTGGAGAATGAAAAAAAATATCGATCGCGTTTGGAAGTGCGGGGTGCAAGACCAGTCACAACAAAGAGGTAGCCTTCAACTCAAAAAAAAAGAAAAAAGGAGTTGGATTCAGGATGATGGATTGAGTGACAGTGGGACACAAAGACAGGCCGCTACAAAGTGGACTGTTCCGATAATGTTGCCACTGCTTTGAAGTGACAAAGGCCAGTGAAAAACCCACCAAATGCCCCGCTGTTGTCCTCTCGTGTCCCAGTTGGGGGGCTTTGTTGCATAAAGCTCTGCCTAGGCAGAAAAGAAACAAGGGTGAAGAAATGCAACTACCACCAAAAACCCAAACCAACACCCAATCCAGTCCCACTGACAAAAAAAGTGAATAGAGGTTATTCAAAGACAAAAGTATTTTTTTAAATTAAAATTGAGCTCCAATCAGAACATGTAGGAATGGAAGTACATGAAAACAGGATTGGTGGTGGTGTTCACAAAGGTCGGAGAACTGTAGTCAAACGGCACAAAAGAAAACTTGTAGCTGTCTTTTGCAGAATGTACCTCAGCTTTCGCCTGGGTTTGTACATTCTCTCGACTTTGGCCATTTTCACTCTTCTGAAAGCTTAAAAGCATCTGAAGGCCACAGAGGCAGATGATGAAAAACAACCGTTGAATTTGTTTTGATGTTCTGCTGCCATGCCGCAAATAAGAGTAAAACATATGAGGAAATTAAATATAAGGAGAAACGGTCATAGTCTGAATAGGAAAAGGTTCTTCACAAACACTGTCGCATAAACAATGAACAAAAAAATGTTTTATGGATGCACGGACGGACAGACTGACATATCAACAATTTTGAATTTGGAAACTAATTAATCTGAAATTGTTCCATGTCAATCAAATGACAAACAAAAGTCGTGTTAACACTAAACATTGAAATGCACCAGGTTGACTGAAGGGCTTGACAAATGAAAATATATATATATATATAACATGCTGAGCCGAATAATGGATGGACCAATTAAACTACAACAACAACCACAAGAAAATTGTGGCAGATAATAATGCTCTAAAGTGAATGGTTGTGATCAACTCAATAATGATCGTAGTGGGCTCAAAGGCTAAGACTCCTGATGGGTTATGATGGAGGGACAAGTATCCAGAGAATGGACATCAGCTACAGGAAAAAAAATGACAGAAATATATAACTAAAGCTTAATGGGAGGCAGACAAACACAGCAGGTAGCTGGAGTGTTTACCTTCAGATTATTGAGGGAGCGTAAGATGGAGTATTTTGAACGAAACACGACGGACCACCAAAGATGTCGTTTAATAATTGAACGTGGCTGGATTAAGGCTTTAACATCACTGATACAGATCTTCAAGATTATGGCTAATTAAACATTCAGTTTAATAGCTCTGTTGTTAAGTTTTGCGACACAAGTATGACACAATGTTCTCCAAGAAAAATGACCCTTGGAAAGGTAACCCCAATGACAAATACTTATAGTCATTGTCTCCAAGGTAAACAAACTGATTGTGATTGTGTTCTAACAAGATACTTCCAAAGCAATTTCTGTCAGCTAAAAAAAATCTCACAAAGCATTTTCCTTGATTCCACATGTCGCCAAACCTACAGATGGCTTGGCTGTGAAGGTTTCATCTGGCACTTTTATCAGCTGAGTGTTGTCAATGTTTAAAACAGCATCCAAGTCAGGAACTTCAGTAATTCTACTGGTGCCAATGAAGGTTCCAATCAACACTTATTCTGTATAAGTCATGGTTTGCACACTGTGAAGGTTGTTTGCATGGAGTGAGGTGAATTAAACTTGGTGTTAAACCTGGTGACATGGGAGTGTTGCCAGTAGGATTTGTATCTCCTTGTAAATTGTGGGAGTTCTCCATTGCATTGTTTGTCTCCATATCTCTAAAAGGTCAGCAAATTACAGAACAAACTAAAACGTGTCCCAAAGAAATCCCAGGTCAGTGATAAGAGGACATTGTTTTTGTCTCAAAGACACTTTTCTCAATACAATCCCCATAGGACCAAGACGTAAAAGTGAACGTTTGTTTCACTTCGATTGATGAGGCAGAATCCAATCTCTGTCTGACTGAAATTGCTGGGGTTTAAGTGGAACTCTTGGGTTCCACCTTAAATGAAGGGAAACAACCTGGTAACAAATTGTGCACTTTTCAGCGGGCTTTGTCACGATTTTTTTAGTCAAACAACTATTTTGGGGACCAGGACGACTCACAATGTAGTGTTTTTGGGAAAAGGTGAAATTTTTTACATCTAAGTCTTTGTAACAATAAATGTCAAAAGTAACTTAATTACTAAAAAGGCAATATTTCACTACATTTAATGTGACGTAGTTAAAAAAAACAACTGTGAGATAAAGGATCGGTCTCCTTGGCTGCAATCTACATTATACCGGTCTATTCAGAAGAGGGTTTTTTTCTAACATTTCATCTCCGATTCTAGACTGTGTGCTCAGATGGAAACAAGGTTCAAGGAATCCTGTAAAGATATTTCCCTCGTTGGTAGGCAGTCACAGCTAATGAGGCACAAACAGCCCTTTTCAGCGAAAAAAAAAAAAAAAAGACTGTGGGAGAAAGAAAAGAGTTTTCAAGTGTCACCTTTTGCAAATCAAAGACCCTTGCTGAATATTTGAATATAGTATAAATATATATATATATTATTTTTGCTCCAAGCGTTTTCTGTGTTTTCTCTTGGGCACAAACTCAGAATGGGAAAAAAAAGTCATGATTCTCACGTTGATGTCGAAGAAAAATAAGGGTGGTAAATTTTACTGAGGTACATGAACTTGGTTTAAAAGTTAAAAGCAAGAAACTTGCACTCATTTCAAATCTTCACATACAACTTTTTCCAGACATTTTACTTCAAGATTCAGACACAGTTAATAATATGGATCAATTAAAATGTAAAAATACAAAGACAACTTAGGGGACTTTTTTTTTTTTTTTTTTACAATATTTGTGGTACTCTTGTCAATGTCATATCTTCCTTTGTCCTTTTTTCCTTCTTCATCTATTGCTCCTCTTAAGTGTCACTGCAGTAGATAACCTGCCAACAATGAACTCCTTAACTGTTAGTTTGGTTGGAAGTTTTTATCTTATTCATTATCTTCTTCCTTGGGTTCTCTTTCCTAAAACTCAATTCTAACATTTCTTTTCCAACATAATCACTTTCCACATTTGTAATTGCAAAATGGATAATGGTCTTAAGACACATTTAACTTGTAACCCGGCCTGTCAAACTTCTCTTAATTATTTAAAGTATTTATATTGTGATTATATATCTGTCTTTTCCCTGCAATGCCTATGTTTTTCCTAAAGATGGCAAACTGAACTCATTCTGGCATTTTAGCCTTTGTAAATGACCTTTGGCTTTTCATTTATCTTAGTTCATAAGAATGCTCCATCTACTGTGATTGCTCCTAACCCAGATTTTGTGTTTAATTTAAGGAGCCCAGGAGGAGATCCACTAACCACAGCTGCTAAGCCTTATATTCTGTATGCTATCTACAATCAATTGAATTGTGTTTAATTCACATCAAACTCTCAGATCATTCCAGAACTATAAATGGTGAGTTAACTAGTGAACTGAAAAGTTTTATTTTTTTTTCTAGTTTAACCAACTCAATAGGCATCTGGATTATATTTGCTGCCAGGTGTGAAATATATGGATTCAGATATAATTTTTAACCTGGATCTACTGAATTTCCATGAATTTGTACAGGAAAGGCAGAAGAACAGACAGCAGTTTGCCATATCCATCCATATTTCTGTAAATCTACAGCAGCTTTACATTGTCAGAGTTTATTTTTTTTGCACTTCATTAAATACCTGCTGCCATCTGTGAGCAGTGGAGTAAGGCAGGTTAATAAATCTGCACTTAGTGACTGGGGAAGATGTAAGGTGTCAAGGTGCAGACCTACTGCACACAGCTGTCTGTGTTCACTTCTGCTAAATCTAAGCATAAAGGACACCAGGCCAATGCAATGTGACTAGAGATGTCCATATTGGTCCACCGATAATATCGCGCAAATATCAGCAACTTATTTTGTAAATATCGGAGCATATCGATATTGGTTTTTTTTTTTTACCGATATTAAAAATCTGATGCTGCAAAGCCGCACTCTCTGCAAATATGCTAGACTTCCTCATGGGGCCCTGAGTCAGTACTACTGACACTTTGACCGGCACGTGATTAATGATGTCATCTTAAAGAGACAACAACAATGATCAGTGCTGCAGTAAATGTCCGTGGTCTGGAGTTTTTTGGGGATACCAACTGTAATTCTTAATGACTGCAAGGAGCTGTTGATGTGAGGGTGGGGGGGTAAGATTTAACACTTTATCACAAGGCGATTTTTTAGCAGAGAAGTAAAGAAAAACAACAATGGACTCAGTGAAACGACAAGAACACAGTAGCAGCAGCACCAGCAGCAGCACCAGCAGCAGCAGCAGCAGCAGCAGCAGCAGCAGCAGCAGCAGCAGCAGCTGTTCTCTCTCTCTCCCTCAAAGAGTTAAATACGGTAAAGAACAGACAAGAGCAAAATAAATCAGACAGTTCATCGTCCTGGAGAGACTATTGTTGTGAGGCTGAATGAGCCCGGATTATAATGTTAATCAATGTCTTTGGAAAGTTCTTCTGTCCAACACTAGACATTTCTTGTTTACATCAAATGCTGCACAAAGAATCATAGGACTGTTTCAGACAAAATGGTAAAAAAATAAATGTGCCATTTTTCTATAACTTATATTGAAGTAGTGTGTTTATGTGGTACACAGTTATTTATAGAATGCCTTTAGCCTGGTATCACACTAATTCAGGGAAAATTACCTGCATATATCCGTACCGCAAATTAAGTGTTTGGGCAATATTGGTATCGGTAATGTTAATATGGGACATCCCTAAACGTAACCCATACAATGCTGTGCACATCAAACAGTTCTGTTGCGACTTTGCTGTGCTCACGTAGAAGAATCCAGATTGCACCGATTCGTCAATCCTTATCGTCACCACATCCTCTGCTAAATCTCCTCAGCCACAGTAGCCTCTTCTGTGCTATTCCTGAAGTGCTTTTATCCATGTCTACTTCATCTTATCGCTCCTCCTGTCTCAGGAGGGAGGCCCAGACACTTCTTTGCCCAGCTACTGCCATCCGCTGCTCCAGGGGGGATACTAAGGTGCTGCAAGGTCAGCAAACAGAGACGTGATCGCTACAAGATGTCCCGCATTTCACAATACATGTGTCCCTGAAACTCTTGTCCAGGCGGGCTATATGGAAAAAAATTAGATTTCCATTGCATCCTTTCTGCGAGATAGTAACCCAGTTATGTCCAGCAAACTATGGGGTTCGAAAAATACAAATGTATTGAAAACTGAAATTGAATTGAGTTTACTGTGTGTCCTTAAAATACTTTACAGTCAAATAACTTTAAGTAGCCTTAAACAAAAGTTTAAAATTCCTTAAACAGCCACACTGTATAATCAAGGTTTTAGTCATTCCATTCCTGAAAATGAAAATGAGAAAAACCAAAACACTTCCAAAGAAATTATATTACGAAGGGACATCTGACCAGTTTTAGTGGTTCCAAAATATATATATATATATGAATATATGTGTATATATATATATATGTATACATGTATATATGTATGCAAAATCTCATTTTACTTGTGTGTATATATTATATATATATATATCTTTGCCCAATAAATATATATATATAATATGTATTTTACATATTCTTTATAATTTTGTTATTAAGTATAAGTATTTAAAAAATGTTTTTCTATTTTAACTCCACTTCTAATGAAGTTTCACACAACTGTATCTGTTACTATAGAATTTAATTCCTCATGTTTTTTTTTCTTTATTCAGGCTGCATGGCAAAGCTTTTGTGCTTTTCACCATTTCTTTTACACAAATAACATTTTTGCGACACTTTTCAAAGCCTCCCTCTTCATCCTTCACCTGCCTTCCACATCGACCATTGCTTTTGAAAAGACACCTTTTCTCCCCGTTCCTTTAATACCATCTTTTGTTCCCTGTCTTTCTTTGAAGTTTTTATTTTGCTACAATGTTTAAGTATATTATCTGTTGATCTGCTATCTTTGTACTATAACAGCCTTTGTTCAAGAGAAAACAAGACTGGAGATAACAAAAGGAAAAATAAAAATCAATACCAGGTTTTATTGCAGTGAGGATTCACTACGTTCTGACTTTTCATCTGGACTTTTTAATGTCAATGTAGCTTTTTTTTCCTTCTAAATTGCCTTGAAATCAAATGTTGATTGAGGTATTTTCTTCTCCCCTTGTCTCCTGTTGTGTGTTTCAGATGGACATGCACCATATAAAACACTATATATGTCAATATGTGATAATGTCTCCATTTTCAAGTCAGATCAATGTGTCATAGTTTTTTTAACAACTGTTTTTCAATGTAATATTGGCAGTGTTACATGAACAAGACAGGTTATTTTCTTCATATAAAGTATAAAATGTGTATAAGATATAAAATATCTTATGGTAATGATGCAAAAAGACGCAAAGCACCGTCCCGGTGCACATAACCTCTTGTGGGCTCAACACCCACAGGAAGGCTGACAATGTGGTGCAGTATGATTTGGCACCAGCTGCTCCAAGCAGCTGAAGATGAATTAATGAATGCATAGAGACTGAACCCCTGAATTGAACTTCTGGTTGTCACAAATACTCACTGCAACACAAACAATATCTCTCCTGCTAGTGGTGCTGAAATGTATGCTATGACAAATTATATAAAATATTCCCTTTTGACTGACTGACAGATAATGTGTTGAGACAAGAACACCAGAATGGCCATGTAGCTGCCCCTGTTTTTATTTTTGCAAAGCAAACTGATCAGTCATGTGTTTTCTATAAAATCTCTCGATTCACTTTTGTCTTGGAAAAAGTTTTCCACGTTCAGAGATACTGTTTGTAGCTCTGTCTTTCTGTACTTCTCGGAATCTAAATATGATTTTAAATTCAACCTGATATAAATATAAATGTACCGTCTCTGCAGGTTCTTCCCTTTAATTGTCCAGATAAAAACAAGCACACAAATGCAGTGAACTTAGCAGGCAAAGGCCTTTCCCGACATACTGTGACACTGATCAAAACACATCACAGTCACATCTGCAGCTCTGGACAGACCACAAAAAAAAAACAGAGCTGGTTCAGACACAATTATTTCTATAGCTTCAAAGCTCAGAGAAGACCTGTTTTATTATTTTGAAATGTTTCCAGTGGATTCGTGTTTATGCAAAGATTGGTCCAAACAGTAAACCATTTACAATGATATTTTGTTGGGCACATAGAGACATTTAATGCAGGGAAGGAAAAAAAAAAAAAAACGTAGTTTTCAATGAAGCTATTGGTCGGCGTCATATTTGCATGGTGGAATATTGACAAGATGACAATTAATTTGCAACGTATAGTTTTTTTGGTCCCAAATATCCTAGGTAACATTTAAGCATGCTTGTCTAGATACGTATCCTGAGCTTTGTGTAAATAACAAAACCCACTTCTGATATGTGTAGTAATCAACATTCATCGCTGATTAAAAATAAAAAAATATATATGTTATTTAATCACTTTTCACTCAGATCACTGTTTGGACACAGGGCTACCATGGACACTCTGTTGTACAGTGCTAAGGATGCTAAGTGTGGAAAATTAGTTGCAGCAAATTTTCAGCGACTAAAAATTTCTATATAAAAATACAAAAAACGCGAACAAAAGCCTCTGCACAAAAGCAAAGCTTGGCTGCTTGGACCACGAGCAAAATTCACTTTATACAATGGACGTTACAATTGGGCAAAGAACTTTCCTTTTTCAACTTGTGGGACACACACACACCATTGACAAAATAAAATATAGATTTTGTCATTATGAAGATAAACCTTGTGTTGTAAATGTTAAATGAAGACGAGGTGTTTTTATTTACTCTCTCATTTTCAGGCTTTAAGAACACAAATGAGAGACACTTGTTCTCAGTGTTAACCAAACCAGCTGTGGCAGCTTGTAAACACAGAAGAATAGAAGAAGGTCCTTTTAAACTCACAGTGCACACTCCAGGGAGCTGCCTTAGGAGACGATCACAAGCCAAGACCTTGATGTGTAGGTTAAAGCATGCACACACACGTATACACACACACCTAGTATGAAATGCTCTGCACTTTAAAGACAGTCTTCAAAGAATCTCGACTTCATTCCCTGTTATCTAGAACCAACATATTTGAGATACTTTCTGATGCACACGTACATTCCCTCCACAGATACCTGACCTTGCAGAGAAGTGGGTTAAACCAAACATGTAAAATCTTCTAGATCTTACTGGTTTGTCTTCTGAAACCGAACATCAAAAACAGAAAGGTTCAGTGGAAGACTGGTGATAACATGGACTTTACTGTTAAATCAATAAACCACAAATAACAGTACTGCAGAAATAATATGACTAAATCAACTGTTTTTGTTTTTAAAAAACTGGGTGGCTTTGTCAAAGTAGTATTCATTTATTCATTCATTCATTTATGCCGTGTTGTAGGGGCAGCTGGCTCCACCAGAATCACAATGCACCACATTGTGAGCCTTCCTGTGGGTGTTGAGCCCACAAGAAGTTACGTTGGTCGGGACGCTGCTATGCTCAGAGCACCTCACAGGCAATCTGGCAGCTGGTGGATTCGAACCTGAAGCCCTGCAAACCCAAATCTGCTTCCTTACCCACTAGGCCACCACCGCCGACCAAAATAGTATTAGCAATTGATCAAACTGATAAAGAAGAACACGAATTAGAGCCTTTTCATCCTCCCTAAATTCCATCTAATTGTAATGACAGGACTTCCATCACTGTAGCTGCTTAGAATTGAATGAAACCCTCCGTTGTAAATGAACCTTTCTATGTTGGTTTCAGAGCCACCTCTTATTTGGAGTGAGTTTTATTGAATCCAATTCTCACAGAGCACATGATATTTTTTTCCCTTCATGGCCAGTTTTTATGCAGCTTCCAGTGGCACTTCTTTAAATGATTTTGTCCATTAAACAAAAACCTACAACTGCACAGTTATGGTCAAAGTGATAATTATAGTAAGTTCTATACATATTGAAATCATCATAATAAGGATTATTTATGTAAACATTGCGAAGCTTTCGTCGATATCTTTGATCATCTTAATTCCAGGATCCTGCTCATGAATAAGATGAATTATGTACTCTATAATAAAACCTTATGAGGCAAAATGGTTAAAAAAAAAAAAAACTTTTAAAACAAAATTACAAGTTCCATCTTATGTTTTAATGGCCACAAGTTTGTCGTCACACTATTACAATTGAGCCTTTGCGAGAAAAAAGTTCCTACTTCGTAAACTCCAGTGCATGGAAAAAGTTTGAACAAAACATTGAAGATTTCAGGGTTTTTATGAAAAAAAAAAAAAGAAAAATTGGTTCAGTGGATTCTTGATAAGGAGAGGGGAATCAGAATGAAATGTCAGCATTGTCATTAGGTTGCACAGAAAATACTGCATCAACTTGGGCTTAAAGAAACCTATAAAACTGGATGAGGGTTAATAGACATAGAAAAATCTTTGGCCTCTAGTGGAATGCAAACAGGAAGAGTCTTAATGTTTTCTGGCACCACCACAATGCTCTGGAGATTAGTCTGTCTGGTTGACACTGTCTTAATGCTGTGTATTGTTTTAGGAAATGACTTCGTGTCAGTGTAAGTCAGCATCTCCAGGGACTTGTCAATGTATATGAATGTAAGTAGGAATGATTGCCTCCCGCTGTTTATCAGGTGGTTTATCAATCTGTATAATGTGAAATTATGATTTTTTTTTATAATTATTAAGAGTATTTTTTAGTTCTTTCTTGTTTTTTACAGTTTTTCTCAATAATATGAGTAAAATATTACTGATAAACACACACACACACACACACACACACACACACACACACACACATATATATTATAATAATATCTAATATAATGTATTACTATGATACAGTCTCCTTAATTTTTGATACTGGAATGAGGATTTAATAAAAGAATCCTTACCTTTTTTGCTGCATTGATGCACTGCATGTATTCTTTGGCAAGATCTGAACACGTCAGGGTCTGGTCTTTGTTTTCCCTGTAGCAGGATAAAATCTGAGCCTGCAGGCCCAGACAGACTGGGTCTACGTTGTGATGCCTGTGTATTACAGAGACAGAGAAAGACCGAGTTTAAAACAGGAACGTAGCAAGCGCTATTCTGAAAATAAAACAATTTGGACATGGAGGAGGGAACCACAGACCCTTGACTCAAGGATGAGTTGTTCTATTGTTTGTCTAAATATTTGAGGAGATCTCTAACCTTTAAAAGATTTTCTATACAAAAGAAAACAATAGAAGAGTTTTTTTTTGCTTCCACCTAACCTAACTTGAAAACAACTGTTGTAGTGGAGTTCTCAATTGTTTAAAACTAAAATGACACTCCAAAACTAAACTAAACACCAACAAAAAAAAAAAAAAAAAATTCCAAGCACAGCAGGCCAGAGTGGGCAGAATTCCGGGGTGAAAAGATAAATACTTGCACTCTTATATCAGGCATACCTGCAAAAATTATTCATAAAAAGCTGTAGACCTGATAACGTATTTAAAACTACACCTTTTTAAAATTCATTTTCAAGACTGTCCCATTTGTTTCAGTATTTTATCCCGGCCTCCATTCATCAACCCAGGCACATTTCTTCTTGTTATCACAGGTACAGCTCTCCGAACTAATGTACTGTAATTACTTCCACTGACTTTCACCATTTGTATTTGCAGATAAGCGTCACCGTGCTCCTGGACTGGGCACATTGAATTAGTAGGGGTTGGTGTGGCGTTGCATCACACAGAAACATCTGGGGAAATTAGAATAAGAGACTGCAATGAACCTATGAGATAACATAGTAAATCTACATAGATCTTTGGATGTTTGGAAGAATTCTACTAATCCATCTGCCTCTCTCAGAACTTTAAAACAGCAGTTACTGCAGTTTGAGATGAAACAACATTCAGTCAGTCCCACATAGAGCGCAAAAAAATAAAATGGATTTTGAGAAAAATGTGAAAGAAACCAGGTAAACTGCAAACTCAAAGCCTCACTGCAACCATGGAAACTGAAAAGACCAACAAAGGAAGGATAGCACTTCTGTAACCCCATAACTATCTAAACCTTGAATATTTTATCTTCCCACAATCCTTTACTGATCTCCTGACTTAAGTTATATATTCTTTTCTCGGCATATACTTGTATGATATGGTATGATGATTTTTAAAGAATAGGTCAATAACTGTTGGAAGAACTAAATTATAGTCAATGACAAGGGTCAGTTTTGTCACCAACTTCTTGGTTAAGTTAACCATCTTTAACTGACATTGTGTGATTGAGGGTTTTGGAAATGAATTGCGTCCATGCTTATGTGGTAGGCAACTGATGGTGCATTTACAGAACTTGATCTGTCCGTAAATAAAACTGTTTTGTTGATGAACACTATCTTTACCTACATTACTATGTATAATAGGTGCTCTGATGACTGTACTTTACACCCTGGACCGTGATATTCTGACAGCGCTACTTGGCTTGTACTGGTAAACCATGCATTTTGTTGGAAAAGTAGACCTTACATACTTTACATGTATAGATACTTTGTTGACAGCCATCTTACACATTTCACAGCCTTGGGTTCTTAGTTTGGCTTCCAGAAACTCAAAAAGAATTTTCCATCTAACTGAAATTAATTAAAAATATGTTTTTTTTCTTCATGAGAAACAAACTCAAAAAGTAACTGAAATGAGATGAAATACATATAGCTTTAACAACAATATGTGTGTACATTTTAGTACGTGCTTTCTTGAAAATTAAATAGTTACTTTTTATTAAGGGATTCGTATGTTTCCAAGCCAATATCAGCTCAGCTTAATTAAAATAGTGCAAAGTGGCTTCACCTACTTTCTGAAATAGTTGCCTAGAAACTTTATAGTAACATGTACAAAAAATGTAAGTCTGACTGTCATTTGTAATGTAGGTTTGGCCACTCTTCCTTTGGAGCAAGGGGGTTGGGGAATATTTAATTTAATGAAATTATGTCAAACCATGTACGGGCAACACTGGAGTAAATCCTAAATGATCAGATGACTGTTGAATGAGTGAGGACATCCTGTGATACAACCAAAAGAGCTGGGTGCCAGAAACTGTGGTTTAAGAATAGATGTGACTAAAAGAAAACAGCAATAAGCAAAAAATAAAGGTCAAAACTGTTTAAAGTTTCACATTGACATTTAAACCAGAATCAGAGATTAATAAAGTGCAGCCAAACATCATTAGAAATAATAATAATAAAAAAAAAGATCAAGTTTACTTATTATACAAAGAAAAAAAGCAGTGGGCTACATAAGATCTCAGTGTTCCACAGCAAACCTAGAAGCCACAGCTTGGGCTTCTCTTAATTAAAGCAAGTTCAATTCACAAAGCCAGAAATGACCCTATCTTTGGGAAGGTGCGGCACATACAGATGAAAGGTCAGAGAAGATGACAAAGAATGACAGAAAGAGGTTAGAAGAGAGGGAGTAGGAAAGTGAAACAGGTTAAACAAAGACAATTCTCTGCTTTAGATCTGTGGATGTGTTCTACCCTACTTATTTTTTTTATAATCTTGATTCTCCCTCTTCCCTCTGTCTCTTCTCCCCTTCTTCTTCGACTCACACCTTCAGATTGCGTTCATTAACGACAGAGAAAAAGGGAGAAGACGAGCCAAAAGTGAAGCACCTTTATCTCACTCTGCATTTGAGGGGCGCCCAAAGATAAGGAACTCTCCTTTAATTTGAAATAAATGGCCTTCATCAGGGAAGTCGAAGCCTCCTGATAGCGACACAGAGTCTATTAAAGGCGCCTGAAGCAGAAAATTGGTTCAGTGGTGGCAAAAAGCAAGAGCCCTGTCCACATGCTGCACCAAACTGAAGTAGATTTTTTTTTTAAATCAACAGCAACAACTGAAAAAAAAAAATAGAAAAATAATGTTTTGGCTTATGACTATAAAAGAATGACAGAGGGAGTTAAAAGACATGTGGGGTTTTTTCCTGACATGAGTTGTGTAAAGGATTGCTAATATGGATGTGCGTCTGTGGAAATTTGTGTGTCATGAAGGGAATGTGGTAGAGCACGGGAGCTGTCATTGTTGGTGTACGCGTTCAATGGATCTGTGTTAAAATGTTAAAAAAAAAAAAAAGTAAAATAAACAGCAGGATGAGTTGCTCTATTTAATGGCGCTGCCCATTATTTTTAATCTGTGAAAACTGAAGGCGAAGGCGGACGGAACACAGAAGCTTCAGATTTCTGGACTGTGCACAACGGCTTTTTACAAAAACACAGCAACAGAGGGAAATCAAAAAAAAGGGAGGAACTGGAAAATGGAACAGACACAGACAACACCAAAAGCAACTGGCAAAGCAACAAGACTGATAAGGACAACACTTTCACTGCCTCTAAACCAAACACAAAGAAAAGAAAAGACTTTTCCCTTGGCTGCACATTTGAGGAACTGTTTTCTCCTCAGTGCCATTTATTTCTGTCCTGTCAACAACAGAGAATTAGTATCTCTACAACGTTTCAGGCGAGTAATTAGAAAATCTTGTTAGCATCTAAGAAGAAAAATAAAACCCCAGGGAGGAATAATTAAGAGAAACCAATATTGAAACTGTCTTAAAGAGTACAATGCAGATCCAGTCAGGCGACTATGTGAGAGACAACATTTGGCTTATGCTGCAGGATTCTGCCTGTTCTGACGACAGAGACACTGTTTGACTGAGCGACTAATGTGACAGCTGCATATCACCAGCACGAGCATATAGTCCTACTGTCTAAGAGAATGTGTTAATCCAGCTAATTAATTGGTCAGGAGTAATGTGATTACACTGCTAATGCATCTTAATGCACAGGAATGAATATCACCCACTGTCTGTCCCTTTCGGTGCAGCAAAATGTAGAAAATGTTTGTTATAATGAGCAATAAAAATGAAATGATTACTTAAATAAACATAAGAAAGCACAATTTACTACATTACAATAAATTGTGACTAATTTTGATCAATAAAAGTTAAATAATGCAGCTGTCAGTAACTTAATAAAAAAAAATCAAAAATTGATTGGTACAACTAGTATTTATATCTATATGTACACTTGTACTATCTATAGACATATATTAATCTATATATACTGCAGATATAACTTTTTGGGTGCCCAATAGGTAGATCAGAGATTAAATTTTATTTCAAGATGCTAATCACTGGGCAAAAGTGAGAATCATATAAGTATTGAGTCAAATACTTTAACATATTTATAGTAAAACACATTTAGAGAATAAGATATCTAATGTGTATATATATATATATATATGTATATATATATATATATATGTGTATATATATATATATATATATACACAGTACATATGTATTTTTACAGATTATGCCATTAGGTTTTACGTAAA
>JAFBJS010004896.1:0-73252 GCA_016785265.1 Paraplagusia blochii
CGGGTGTTGGACAACCAATCATGTGAGGGTTGATAACGATCATATAAGCACGCAAGGAGGGGGGCAGCACCACTGAGAAGGTGACAGGAGGAGGGGAAGGGAGAGCCGCTGTGAAGGAGAGAATTTGGATGCATTTTGACACTTGTGCTAATATATACTGTAAGTATAGGGTGGAATTTGTTAAAAAAAAAAACGAGCACAAGCTCTTCTAGGCTCACCACCCATAAAGGCTCACAATATAGTTCAATGTGATTTGGGTGGCCTGGCAACGGACAAGCAAATGAGGATGAATGAATGAATGTTTTGTTAGGCGTGTGTTTGTTTTAAGTTTTTTAAACGTTTCAATAGTTGTCCTTTTAAAATTTTTAAGCTCAGTTTATTTTTTTCACCTTTGTATAGCAAGTGAGAGCTTTCTAAAGAAAATTATAATTCTGAATGCAATTGGCTACAGCAATTTTATTAAAATTTAAAAGCTACATGTTCAAATACAAATTGACACGGTGAGATGGAAATTATTGACTCACTGTGGCAACACCTGAAAAGGGGACAAACCAAAAGGAGAAGAAGAAGATGTTCAAATACAAATTAAAAGTGGAAACAGTACTTGATTTGGCTGCGTTATAATGTATACGTGGTAAAATGGGAGCTAAAAGATCCGATCTTCTGATTAGGCTCACGAAAAAGCTGAAATTCTCATCCCTGCAGTGCACCTCAATTAATACAGCACTGTACATGTACCTGTTTTAGAGTTAAGAACAAATTTACTGCGGCAGCATTGTGAAACAAAGACAAACTGCAATGGCACCTCTGTCCATATTTTGTATTATATATTCAAATTTGGAAAATCATTTTGATTAATTTAGAACTAGAAAACGTCCAGGTGATTATTAAGCAAGATTGTAGATGTTCTGCTCAGATCAGATCAGATTACCTTATTACCCCTCATGTGCTCCTTCACATATTTGTATAATTCATTTGTGCTGGCAATGTGTATCTAGTCCCAGAATACTATGAATAATTATGAGAAAAATATGGTTCAAGCCATCCAGTATAGCATCACATGTTTCTGGGTGTTGGGCGATTTGATAGCTCTCTACTCATGTCACATAAATGTTCCTTTTCCTTTTCCATCTCTCCCTGTTCTCTCCATCTTTTACTCCAACTCCAAATCTCCTCATATCCTCCCTCACTGTATCCATCAATCTCCTCTTTGTCTCCTACTCTTAGAGTGATACCCAGGAGGCATCATTGGGATATGTGGTTTGTCCGGGGTGAACTGCACTCAGCGATATTCAGTGTACCTCCATCTAGCTGTTCTTTAATTCAGTTATGCTAAAAATGTTTAGGGTATTTATTTCATTATTCAAATTTGCAAGGGTTTTATACAAAATAAGATGTTAATACTAATAACACTGTTAATCATTTAGAGTATTATTTCTACACACTTTAATAAAAAAAAAATTTATAAAAAGTTATCCTTTATAAATGTAATTGACATTCTGCCTCGTGTATCATGTATTTGGGTCCTCTTTCCACTTTCTGTTTTATGCAGTTCCATGTATTTCCTCCTATTGTCAGTGCTTAACTGTACAGGTGCAACCACCTATTTGAATCAATTCATTGGCACTATATATTTTTTTATTAACCAAATATGATCAGGGGCTCACAAATTTCTTAGCAAAGCGGGGCAATGTGGTAAAAAAAAGGGTTTGTGCATAAGATTGTTTACTATGCATGTTGTTTATTTGTTTCTATCTATCTATCTATCTATCTATCTATCGATAGAAACATAGATGAAAAGTATATTTTGACAAACTCGCAGACCTACAGCAGACAGCAGTTTTTTTTCAGTTTTTTAGTGTCAGCGACAATAGTGTCTCCCAATTGTCTGACAACTGTATTTATCATTAGATATTTTGAAGAAAACAGCAACAACAAATTATTTTAATAATAGTGACTCTACGGTGTTGGGTGTAAAAGCTTCTATTGCCACACATTGATATTGTGATTGTAAATGCGTTTTGTCTTTAATGTCAACTACAACACTTCCTAGGACTATGGGATATATACTATATATATATATATATATATATATATATATATATATATATATATATTGTTCATATTGGCACTTAATACTGTATTATTATTCAAGATTCGAAGATTCGTTGAAATGTGTTTTTTTTGTTGTTGTGTGGGGTTTGAGTGAGGGAAGGGGAGGACAGAGCAGAGGAAAAATAATATATTGAAATAGAACTTTTCGTAAAGTGTCGCGAGATTCAACTAACTTGCCGATGAATGACGTTAATGACGTCTGACAATTGACAAACGACTCATTTGTATGGACTCTGCTGTTTATCTTATACGGACCAAATATATATGCACATATATAGTCAACGTATGCATGTAAATAATAATAATAATATATATACTGTATATATAACACATAAGGTTTCACCTACCTTTTCTCTGAGTGGACTGAGGCACAGCAGACGATACAAGGGAAATAATGGAACAGGTGTGGCGACACTTCCACAGTTCTGTGTGAAGGCGGAAAGACGAGGAAGTGGTGACGGTCACTTCGTCTACCAAATACACCTACTCTCACATGTATTCCTAGGGAGGACCGAGTGCCTGCACACACGCCGACGCATGCACGTGCACGCTGTGTAACATTTGAAATGGGAGGAGAGAGCGAGAGAGATTTTCTGTTGTTGCGCACTACATGGGACATGTGTGGACCTGCTTTGGATTGCCGCGTATTTTCCATCTTCTGAAGGTGGGCCCAAGTCCCCTCATTAGTAATGACACAAGAAAGATGGATTCATGGGCATTTTTTTTAGAATTATTGAAATGTTGGTATTGATACTTCAATAATTTTGTAATTATCAGGCTTCATTTCAGAAATATATCTCTTTTTTGTTTTTAGGGTAACAATACCCAACAAATACAATTACGTAACTGTTGGCATTGTTATGTAAAAACTAAGTAAAGGTAATTATCTATCTATCTATCCATCTATCTATCTATCTATCTATCTATCTATCTATCTATCTACCTATCTATCTGTCTGTCTGTCTGTCTGTCTGTCTTTCTATCTAGACGTTACATCATATAATATAAACATTTTATAGTACTAAGACTTGAACAGGAAAGTAGAAACTGGTTTAGATAAATTAACCAGGAATCAGTTGTTTTAACACAACAACTGATTCCCTTACTGCCCTGTGTGAGACCTTGTAACACACAGGCTGCCATAGAAGATGTCATTATGTATTATGTATAGTATGTGGTGGTAACTTGATCCCAGGTTACTACATTGGAAGTACCTTAGAAGGTGTCGTATAAGGTTCCTTTTGGGCTGGAACCCAAGATCTTCTTTGTGTATAGCATGATTGCTGCTGTACTATGGAACCAACAAGTAATACTTATTTTAATATGTATTTATGCTCCCACTATCCCCGCAAAGTGAACTATAAATACACCAAAATTGATTGGTTCAATATAACTATATTTGCTTTAATAGGTATTATTGGAAACAATATTATTGATTTGCATGTCAATGATTTTGAACAGTTTTCATACATTAATTTACCTTTTCTTCTTAGCTGGTACAGGGTCACAGAGGCAGCAGTCTTCACAACAGGTCTTCTGTCTCCACCCAAATCACATTGCTCCATACTGTGAGCCTTTCTGTGAATGGTGAGCCCACTGGAATCATACATTCATTTACGTAGAAAAAAACAAATAATTAAAAAAATCTTAAATAACCTCTATATGGTTCTTGGCCACCAGGACCACAGTAAAAAATGTACGTAATTTGAGTTTTAGATTTCAAATTGAATATCTCTTTTGAGGACCATAATAGGATATTATTTTATTATCCACCTTCCTTTCAGCTACTCTTATTATTAAAAACAACGTTAAAGTGTTCGACGCTTAGGTCACGCACTTTATTTTGTCATCTAAAAAAATAGCAAAATACTACTGGTATTTTGTGATGTTTTAAAATTAATCTGTTAAAGACAATTTTATTGGCAACTGGTTAAGTTATAAAAAAGAATGAAGAATTCAAGCAACATTGCCTGAAGGGCATTAGCTGTGCAATTTTGCAGATTTTTTTTTTTTAAACATACAGCGATTGGCGGTCAAGCCCCAAGTCATGCTGACGACATGAGGTTACAACGAACAATAATCACTTCACAATATATCATGTGAAAATCAAATGAGTTTGATATTTAATTTGTCCACAATTTCCTCCTCCACCATGTGGATACAGAGGAGAAAACAGGTAAACTACAGGGGTAGTATTGGAGAACTGACAGACCAAACTGACAATGTCATTTAAGCCATTTTCTGGTCCATACATGTCATCGTTGTCTAATCACAGCCTGGCACAAACTGTCAGCGAACAAATTAGGATTTGTTTGAGCATTTTTCTCATTGTGTCTCTGAAACTGAGAAACTGTGAGCACTGGTGCATCTCCCACCACCAGCTTTTTCTACCTGCTCCTGAGTTGATCACAATGGTAATTATCAATCCCATTTTATTTTAAAAATCTTGTCCCTTGTCTTTATTTACATTGTATTATTTTACAGTACATTTAGCATCTGCTTTTATACAAAGCAGTTCTGACTACAGAAGTCAGACGTGTCGTGTATGATTGTACAGTTTGATCAGTCTAAAACCACCCGGTCATTGGACTGTACAGTGTGAGGACATCAGTTGTGAGCTGGGAACAGATCATCCCAACATATTGCTGCCGCAATTTAAAAAAAAAAAAGCACAGTGTACGCCCAACTGAAGGACATTGCATTGCATGGGGTTTACTAGCAAACGGGCTTAGGGGCTCAAATTCCTTGTCTATTTGTCTATCAGCCCCCGTTAGAGGATGACTTGTGCAGACATGTTGAGGCATTCCTCTTAGTCCTTGTGACCCGAGCAGACAATAGTGAGGGAAAAGAAACTAGGTCTCCATTTTATTTTATAAAAGATAGAGAAAACGCAGAAAAAATAACCAGTGAAATGGTTCAATTCCTGAGCAAACAGTAACTTTGTTGCTGTTCTTGTCTCGCCACTGAGACAGTCTTCGTAATTTGCATTAGATCTGTTAATCCATTGTGTTTCTAAATAATGCCAAAGGTATTCATGGCCCTGGGTGTTGGTTTACACACCACACCCAAAGTATTTGCAAAGGAAAATCACACTTGCCGATATATCTTAAGTTTCATTCACCTGAACTCGAACTACTTTACTAATACATGAACAAAAAAATACACTGATATTTTCATTCAGTTTACATTTTAGCTTTTTATTATTATACTAATGTTCGCGATGACTAATCTTGGATTGGAGTAGATTGGAAAAGATGTTGTCACCCTAAAAAATGTCCCCAAAAAAATAGCAGATGCCTTCTAAATATTCTACTAAAACCTGTACCATCACCATGTTGCAAACATTGGTGGTGTAGTTGTTAGCAAAGCTGCCATCCAAGCATTTGACCAAGGTTCAATTCCTGACCAAGGATACACCTGAGGAATTAATAAAGTTATCTATCAATCATGATCCTTAACAGCAAATTGATAATGGTAAAATTAAGGGTTTTTTTTTTCAGAAATTTGCCCTGTCTTATGATGCAAAAGGTTTATAAATGGTGTTGGGTGTTAAAAGGAAAAACAGGAATCTATAAAAAAAAATAAAAATAAAAAAACATGAAACAAAAATCTGGAAACAGGCATTAGCTGGAGAATTGTTTCAAAGCATCAGTTTTTATTGTGTTCTAACAATTGATGACCACAGGCCATTATATCAGAGGTTCAAAGGGAGGGTAAAGATCCATTCCTCTGTGAAAATTACAGACCAATTAGTTTGCTTTGTGACAGCTTAAAGCTAATAACAGAAATTATGGCAAAAAATACAACAAATTATAGGAAAACTATTACACCAAGACAGGGTTCTTTACCCCCCGGCCCCCTACACACAAACACCTCCTATTGTACAATGACAATAAAGCACTGTTTCATTCTATTCTTATTTCAAAAATCATAAGAAGATCACCAAATGTGATGGCAAGTAACAGGAAAATAAATATCTTTCCGATATGTTTAAATGCAAATGAACCGGCAATTCCTCCAATGAAGCCTGGTCGGTCCATCCGAGGTGTATTGAATGGATTGTTGTAATTTTTACAAATACAAAATCATGTGTGAGTGATTAGATTAAAAATGAAAATGGGGGTCTGGATTCACCAAATCTACAAAAAAATACTACATGGTGGTAGTATTTTAGATCAGTATTAGCATGCATAACCCAGGATGAAGATATTAAGTGAGACAGTATGTTGCTCAGTTATGCCCCTGGACGTAGCACCTCTGTTAAACCAAGATAATTGGAGAAAAAAAGGTCTCTGTCTGTTTTGTGTTTACCCACCCCTGTTCCTGAGCCCCACCTGTGCAGGATTCCAACAGCACTGAATCAGTGGTCAGGGAAGTGAAACCAAGCACAAGGGAAGTAAATGCTACTAGCAAAGTTGCAAGAAATTAAAATATGGAAAGTCTGGGAGGATGTGAACTATCACAGTCCAGACTAGCTAAGCGGAGGGGGCAGTGGAGAATGCAAACAGGTTAAACTAGTACAACCAGTCCACCAAACTCACTGTTACGCTCCCTCTCTTTGGCCGAACCATTTGAGCCCACCCTTGACACAACCCCTCCTTCATCTCTGCTGGTATCATCAAACAAAGGAGTTTGTTCAGGTTCCTCCTCCCAAAGAACAAGACCAACAGACTGAAACTCCTTCATCCACCCAGGGATCAAACTGTTTAACTCTTATCTGATGGTTAGGTTTAACAGACTATAATTAAGATTGCAATCATCTGTTACACAACACACAGCAACAAAAAATACTAACACATCGAACACTGACATGTAATGTACTACTGACCTATTTATCCACTAATAACCACTGATCTTGTCCCACATATCCAAATTTCATTGGTGCTACCCATGTTATGATTTGTATTTTATTGTACTCTCTGTATTTGTTTGCACTGCTTCTGCTACGTGCAACCGCTAAATCTCCTGCACTACCTCCCTTAAGATGTTCACAATTGAGTTTTTGCACTACTTTCAGTTTTCCTCTTATTTTTAAGCGTTTCAAAAGATGTAATTGTGCGAATTGCCCAACCATGCAAGACAGAAATGAAAATTTCAAATGTATGAAGGGGTGCAACGCAGGAATCCAATTTTCAATGGTTAGGTCTATCAACGTGGAATCAAGCACACCTTGAGAAACCAGATCATGCCCCCATATACGCAAATATACTTGCAAGAAGCCCACGATCTGCTGACAAGATCATCATGACAAGGAAAAAATTATTTTGTCATACATGCACTGGTATTAATATGAAAAAAAGTGTGGATGTCATGTGCTCAACACTAAGCGGCAGTGTTAGCGAACTGCATTAGTATGTTCTACACTCCAAAAAAAGTGCAGATGTTACAAGAAGAAGAGTGGTTTATTTTTCATCCCCCAAGGGGGAAACACATTTTTGCAGTAGCTCAAAAACAATAACATTTAGGAATAATAGGAATAATAATACAGTAGTTGAAAAAATAGAAGAGAAAAATATATATACATGTATACACCAAAAACATGATATGTTGAATAGAAAGATAAGGAAAATGTAATTATAGGCAGTATGACATGGTGAAAAAATGTAATAACCACACAATACTGTACGCATGGAAGGTGTTATGTAGAGTAGTGGTTGTAGAGTCTGATCACTGGTGAATGTGGTGAGGTCTTTTTCCGAAAGTCGATCACCATTTCCCTCGTGTTCAAGCACAGGAATCTCTCACACCAGTCCACAAAGTCCCTGATGAGTCCCCGACCTGTACTCCAGCTCATCCCCGTCAGACACACAGCCAACAATGACTGAGTCACTGGAGAATTTCTGGAGGTGACAACTGTTGGAGTTGTAGGTGAAATCCGAAGTATAAAAGGAGAACAGAAACGGTGAGAGCACTGTCCCCTGGGGTGCCCCTGTACTACAGCTGACCACCTCGGACCTACAATCCCACAGTCTCACATACTGGTGAGATAGTCGGTGTTCCACGCGGCCAGCTGTCCCTCTGCTCCTGCATCCTCCAGCTTTTTCTGCAGCAATGCCAGTTGGATAGTGTTGAAGGCACTGGAGAAGTCAACTAACATGACTCTCACAGCGCTCCCGATGGTCTCCAGGTGAGTCAGTGCCCGGTGCAGCAGGTAGATGACAGCATCATCTACTCCAGGGGTGTCCAAACTGTTCCACAAAGGGCCACTGTGGCTGCAGGTTTTTGTTCCAAACAAACAGCATCACACCTGAGTTGACAGGTTTAATCAACTGATCACAGTCATCAGCACCTGATTGGTCAAGCTATGTGTTCTTGGTTGGTTGGAAGAAAAACCAGCAGCCACACCGGCCCTTTGTGGAACAGTTTGGACAGCCCTGATCTACTCCCATGTTTTGCCCGTAGGCAAACTGCAGTGGGTCCATCGCAGAGCTGACCACCATGGGCAGGTGGCTGAGGATCAGTCTCTCCATAGTCTTCATCAGGTAGTTCAGTCTGTGTTGGCACCGACAACCGTCCTGGGTCACATAATATCAAGCCTGATAAGAATAAATGAGGGTTGAAAACTTGGAGACCCAAATGGACACCCATAGGGACAATAATATTGATGCACCGATACTATCGGTCAGATATAAGCAACCCTTTTCAATATTGGAGAATATTGGTATTGGTTTTTCCACCTATATTAAAAATCCAATGCTGCAAAGCCGCGGTACCACAAATACACTCATAGGGTCCTGACACTTAAACATGTAATAAATGATATTATCCTAAAGGCACAACAATAATGCTTGGTGTTATAGTAAATGTCCGTGGTGTGGAGGTTTTTGTGGATAAGAAAACTGCAAGGGTCTTGTACCCCTTTAACCAGGACAGAACCAACTGAGGTTTAATTCACAGGACTTGTTGTGGAAGATTCTTTTTGTGTTTGTGCACAAACTTTCTCAGGATAAAATCTTAAGCAAACATGAGGCCCCAGGTGTCTTGGTCAGGTCAAGTAAAGGCTTCACCTTGCTGTCATCCAATTATGTGGGAGGCCCAGAATCCAGGGAGTTGAGTGCTACCACAGGTCACGGTATATTTCTCAACGGACTTTGAAGACACAATGTGCCAGATAATTGTGTCAGTGCAGTTATTGTCTAGACAGGACATTCAATGCCAATGAGCTGCAAACCTAGACAACCCCCAATATTGTTACTGCACAAAGTACATTGCTACTCTAAGTTTAGTTTTGGCTACTTTTTGCTAACTCAGCATATTTCCTTAATGCAAAGTCGAATAAAGACAAAAATAACCCACATATATCCTCATTTACGTTACTGTAATCATTATTGTGATATGTAAAGGGCCAATGGTTCACAGCAAGGAACTCCACAACATCAGTCAATGCAGAGACATTATACCTGTTGCACTGAAGTTGATCAGTGTTAAACAATGGTTACGTTTCTCCGGGTGTGTGAATTCATTTTTCCTTGTCCCTCCACAAGAACTTGCCGGTAAAGTGCACTTTGGATGCAGCATGCATCCAGTTTCCATTGCATGCCTCCAGTCATGGAAACCAGGAACAGTGAAAGCTGGTCTAGTGAAATATTCTGCATGGGTAGCAGTTTACAGCATACGTTTGAAAATAATATTCCAACTATGGAAGGCATTCATTCCAGGAACTGTAGAATGATCTCTTTTTTTCACTCACATTAGAGGTGCACAGACTTTGCAGAAGTGGTTTTTGCGCCTTTTGCGCCAGACACAGACTGCAATTGCCTGTTTTATGTTCCTTGCAGCTGTAATGTTTAACCTCATAGACATTATTGTTATCAATCACTTTGTGTATTTCATTCTTGTGATTGTTTGATATGTTAATATTTTTGGGGAAATTTTTCCTGATATCCATCATAGATTTAGAGCATAAGTGGTAACATCCATTGCACTGTTTGTCCGTCCAGGGAGTGGATCCCTCTCCTGTGGTTCTCCCTAAGGTTTCTACTGTTTTTTTTTTTCCCTGTTAAAAGGGTTTTTTCCTCTCCTGTCCTTACCCTGGCTGAGGGTCTAAGGACAGAAGGACAGAGGATGTTACCAACCCTGTAAAGCCCTATGTGACAAATTTGGTTTGTAAATGTGGGCTATATAAATAAATTTGATTGATTGATTGAAGCGACAGTGACTACGGATGTTTTGTGAGATTGATGTCTTGTTGGCTTCATCAAACCAGGACCTACAACTGCACTGGGCTGATCTGCTGCTACATATGAAGCTGCTGGGACGAGAATCAACACTCCTAAATCCAAAGCCATGGATGTGAGGAAAGGATGGAGTGTGACAGGCAAAGATGTGAGCATGGTCTCTCACATCTTTCAGACTATGTGATAAATTCACCATATTCTTGTCTAACTACATCATAGACTGCATGTGTTCCCTTTTTTTGTCTCTAAAGCATGAGCCATCAACAAAATGTGACATCAGCCTGCAACCACAGCGGTGTCTGGTTTCAGCCACACAGTCATGTGGTTCTTCGTCTTTCTCTGAAAACAAAACTTTTGCTGTATTTGTATTATTATAAATCTTTAATTTTACGCCACTTTAATTGATACGCCAGCAAAGATATATAATGTAAACAATTAGACTGTGTTGTTACAAACTCACCCTGACTCACTAGTTAAAAAATGTGGTAATGTGTCAAAAACTGTGCCTGGATACCATAGTACTGTACTGTTGCAGCTTTTCCATATGCATAATATTGAGATAACATGCAGTAGGAAGTAGGTAGGACCCAAAATGCAGTAACTGGCTTGTTTTCAGTGGTGAAAGCAGATTTTATTTACAATGAACAGCACAAAAACAAAACCCACAGCCAAAATAAAAAACAGGGCAGGGACAGAGCCAAAGCTAAACAAGACCATAACATGGACAGGACTAGGGCAAAAAACAAGGCAGGGACAACGGCCTCAGTGATTATGGAACCGCTGTACCAGTCTTCCAGTGTGGAAGAGCAAAGCAACAGACACTAAACACAAACCCTTCCTAATCTCAAAATTTGATTGAACTTCCTTTCTATTCTCTGAATGCAAATAAGTATTGAGAAGCTTCAGCGAAGGCAACAATTAAGAAGGCTGTGCACAGATCAATGACTGTAAAAAAACTTGGAGCATCATTGAGCAAACATCAATGTCCATTGATGTTTTGATGTTCCACAAAGGATTGAATCATATAAACAAACTATCTATTGCTACACATTCCACTTTACTAAATCTCTTATCTCCAGACCCAAGTCTTGAGTCTTAGCCTTGTTTTTTTCTTCAAGAATTATCACAGATGCAGACAGTTGTCTAACACCGTTTTCTCATTCAATTCGGAATCGAATACTGAAGTAGGTAATTCGACATTCGATCCCCTATTAACAAATCCGCATTTGATTCACTTTGCATTCACATTCAGTTTAATTTGGTATTCACTGCGCATTCGATACCCGCTTTGCATTCACCCACAATAAGGAAGTGAATGCGCATTAGTCTAACCATGGTCCAATTTCAATTTGATCACGTGGTTTTATAACGAGATCTCGTTAATATGCAGTTTTATTCAACATGAATTCTGTCAACAAACGCACAAGTAATTTTAAAGAATAAATGGAGCAGGTTAAAGAAAGATCAAGGCTACGTATGAAAGCGATGAGAAGGAGACACAAAGAACATTTGAAGTACATAAGGAGAGAAAATATGAGGAAGTGTTTTGTAATCCTGTTCCTAATAATGCAGCAACATCTAGTGGTTAATTCGGTATCGAACCCCCCAACTAGAGGTGGATTAGTTAATGCGCATTAGTTGAGGAGCGAATGTGCGTTAGTTTGTAATGTGAACGCAAACGGGGAGCAAAACTGGTTTCGCGTCGCAGCAAATACCGAATTAAGTGCCAGTATGAAAACGGTATCTGACATGTGAGTCACCAATTTATACTATGTGTTTCTGTAATTATCTTTCTTATCATCACTTATCGTAATTATTTGTTTCTTTCTCTGTAGTGTTAGAATTTTGCAAATCCCACCACACAAAGAAGAACAAAACAGAAACCATGAGAAGTTTTATGGTTGTAGAAAATATACAGGCATTCAGATACCATCAGAACCCACTATTCTGTTGTTGCAATTGAGTGCTAGAGCAGATGGATCCATAATGGTCGCTCAGCAGGCTTAACGACTGTTGGTGTTGTCAATAGCACCTGATATAAACCGTCACAGTTATGAAAATGCCAGTCTTTTCTCTACATAAAATTTATGTAAGACCCAGTCCTAAACTTGCGTTCTCAGTCCCTGTGCGATAAAGTTGTTTCGAGAACATCACTTGCATTAATGACAGAGCTCAGTTGCATAACTTTCTGTAAATAATCACAAACATTCACTTCTTATAGTGAAAATTTTTGTGAACGTACTTTCTACACAGGCCTTGGTCTGTAGGCGTGTATCCCATGTAATAATTTTGACGTTCAAGCCATGGTCTTTTTGTCTCCTCCATGCATTTTCTAACAGACTTGACAGTACCATTAACTCAATCGATTAAACCAGCACTTCAAGCGTGGTAGAGACAATGTGTCTTTAGGGCAAAGCTTGAAGTTGTAAACACCTTTTTACAACATGCCATTGTCACTGTATGTTGTTTCTTGCATACCATAGTTTGGAATTATGGTTTTACAGTGCAGTGCTTTATCTACTGCCAATCTGTCTGGCTGTTGTTACTATTACATCCCATTTTGAAGAAGCATCCATAAATATTAAAAGAAACAATACTTGTATGGGCCACTTCTATAGATTTGAATGACAAAGTATTATCCTTCCATCCATTCATTTTCTTCTTCTTACACATTTCAAGGTTGTGTGGGCAGCAATCTCCACAATTGCCACTTAAATAACATTGCACCGCTCCATAACCTCCTGCGGGTGGTGAGCCCACTAGAAGCCAACCACCCTAAATCAAGAGGTGAACCTTGGAGCTTTATACAAATGACAGAGACATTGCCTCTGGGCCAAAGTGAAGGGCTCCATATGGATTATTGGGGTTTTTTATTTTCGGAAAATTAACCTGGTTTCAGTTAGTAATTAGCGTGTGGATGATGTTTAGCACAGATTGCACATTCTTTGCAACTTTTTCAGGGGCTTTGCCACAGCAAATAAACATTTTCTATCTCACCCTGTTCTCTCTATCTCCTCTGTACATACCTTACACCTTTCTATCTGTCTCCCTTATCACTCTACATGTGGTCTCCCAATGATCTGGAAATTCCCCACCACAGCACAGAACTGCCTTCACTTCCCTTCTTCGCAAGTCTTCGCAAAATTCCTTTTTCTTCAACTTCCACCTCTTGATCTTTTGCTCTGTCTTTACCATTTTCCTTCTTCTCACCTCCTGGCATACTAACATCCTATGCTCTTTAGCCACATTCTCACCTGTCAACACCTTACAGTCTCTAATATCCTTCAAATGACCTCTTTTACACAGAATATAATATTCTTATTTGTGGGGACCTGGCTCCACTCTTATAAGTCACCCTGTGTTCCTCTCTCCTTTGGAAATAGGTGTTTACCACAGCCATTTCTATTCTCTTCGGAAAATCTACCACTGCCTGTCCTTCCAGGTTTCTATCCCTAACTCCAAACCTGCCCATCACTTCCTCATACTTTAGTTCCTTCCCCTTGATGAAAATATCTCTTCTCTTCTTCATCTAAGCTCGTTCTCTACTTTTCCCCTGTCATTATAACTACATTTCAGGTTCCCACTTTCAGACCAAAACTTCTAATCTTCCTCTTTTCCATATTGTTCCTTAATTAACACACATTACACGTGGTTTATTTTAAGTAGGAATTAAATCCATATGATGTGATGTGTATGTTTTTCAAGTTCACCATCCCTTCAGTTGAGACTTGGCAAGACCATGGTTTGATAAGGCTGCCATTTTGTACAAATACTTAGGGAAAACTGCTTTGTAGTCTTGTGAAAACAGGCTATTATCTTTTATAACTTCAAGATTAATACGCGTACGATCAGTTTGTACAACATAACTATTGGAACATTCCTTTTGCTGCAGCTCTAGCTATTTTATCCGCCTTGCAGTTTCCGTTTGTAACTTTATCTGGAGGTTTTTTTTTGTGAGCTGCACATTGGCAGACTATCTTAGTAGAAGGAAAAAGTTCTTCCAGAAATTATTTTAAAAGACTGGCATGTGTTCCAGGTTCCCAATGATGCTTGTCCCAATGCTTAGCAAAATGATGAAAAGTTGAAAATACATATGGCCTGTATACCCTCCATCTTTCTTTAGCTAAAATACAGTCTATGGTTAAAGCAGTGATTTCTGCTGCCTGTGCAGAATACTGTGAAGGAAGTTGTTTTGCCTCTATGATTGTGTGTTTGACATAACAGCTTAGCCCGTTTGTACTTGCCCCATATCACTTTTTGAACTTGAACCATCCACATACCAGACATATCCTTCAGATAAAGGCATGCCATTCAAATCTGGCCCGGGAAGACAGGTTTCTTGTGTTTTCTTTTCAATGCAGCTGTGTGGCTGTCCGTCCTCTACAGTAAGCAAGACAGTTGCTGGAGCGAATACTATGCATTGCCGCATCTGTAAATGTGGCTGTGATAACAGCAGGGTTGGACAGTACCAGTGTCTCGCTGGTGTTAAGAATGTCATTTTGGTTAGTAATACTCAATTGCATGTGGGACGTAAAATGTCAGATATGCTATACCAGTGGTGGGCCGTATATTTCAACTAAAGGCCTTCAGTGACGTCATAGTTTTGTGACTTCAAATTATTACGCCGCATAATAACATCAGTGTGACACCAGGACTTGAGAATGAACACATTTACATTATATCACCCTTAATATAAGCTTAATTTAACTTGATTTCGAGAGCATTTAAAATAAATTATTATAAGTATTCTGACATTTAACTGTAGCCAAGTAATTGATGATTTGTTTTGTCCCCTCTAGGATCTGGGGTTTGACAGCCGGCATAGCGACAAAATCATATGAACCAGCACATAAGCCCATGGGTAGTCAAAGTGTGAAAGCATATGGCAGAAAGTTTGACAAAGGTTATTCTTAATGCTGAGGTTTATATGGAGATTACATGAGTGCATTTCCAAATATGTCAATTGTTTTTTACTTCAACAAAGTCCGATTTCTCCCACTTATTAATAAATACACACCACATTTAACTAATTTAACACCACAGTCATAGGCCTTTTTTAAACATGAAAAAAAGAACACACACTCTCCGACCTTCTCTGTTCTTCTCCATCAACATCCTCAAGAGAAATATTGCATCTGTGGTACTCTTTCTCGTAATAAAACCATACTGTTTTTCACAAATCTTCCTGAATATAGCCTCAACTATAGAATTAGATATCCATTTAATTTTGTAAATGTATTTACCTTTTCCATCTAAGTAGATTACTTCAGCCTGGTCATTTGAAAGATTAGCTCACAAGACAAAAAAGTGTGGACACCATTGCTCTAAAGCACTCAGAAGTACTTTAAAATGGCATCTGTGAGTTGTTTTTTTTGTTTGCTTTTGGTGCATGTAAAATGGCTGCACTTCTTATTTGTTTTTCCTCTCCTGCAAGCATGTATGCAATTTTAATAACTTCACCTGCTTTCAGGGTAATGATGGCCTAATTGTTCAGGACTGGGGTCCAGAGGGTTCCAGGTTCAAATCCACCAACTGCCAAGTTACCACTGAAGTGCATTGAGCATCGTACTGTCCCCACTCACTGCAGTTCATTAGGCTTTGCTCCATTCTATCCAGTAAAATCACAAAATCATTTTTTAAGGCAAACTGTAATGTTCTGACCACTTCATCACCTCTTAAATGCTGAGTCTGAATCACTTGCTTGAAGGCCGAGAAATATTTCTATTGCACTCCGACATCCCTTTGCAGACAATGATATTTATTACTTGATGTTGTAATATCTCCCTCTTCTCCAAGTAACATGTGTGCAGTGGGTATATTAAGTGCAACAAAGATAGTAAAGATCTACTTTTCCAGCTGCACCTCCGTCCCACCTTCTGCTATTTGCTATCTGCTATAGCTCCACTTTCATTATCCTCCTCTTGATGCACTGCTGGGGCCTTACTTCACCTTAGTTTTTGTCTGCCTTCATTTTAAAATTCTTACCAATGCCACTTGCCACTCCTGTGCTATTTGGTTGTACACCATGCATAAATGTGTTAGGTTAAAAAGTGCTTACCACAGCACTTTTCCATTATGTCAATGTTGTCGAAAGAACATCCTGTCCTCTCGATGGGTCTTAAACGGGGGTTGAATAAAACCTAGCACAAAAGACCACAAGCTTGTGTATCTAAGGCAGTGGTGGGTTGTGCATTTCAAACATAGGGCTTCAGTGACGTCATAATTCTTCTGTGATGGCAAATTAAAACACCTCATTTATTTTTATTATGTCAACAGTATGAATGCAGGGCATAAGGGTCAACGCATATACATTAAATCACCCTTAATATAGGCTCATCAAGCAACACTTAATTTCCAAAGCATTTTGTTCACACTAGGTTTCGGGGTTCAATGCCGACCAAGTGACATTTAAAAAAATCCTAAGAACTGCCAAATTAGCCTCGGGTAGTCAACATGCGAAAGCGTATGGTGGGAGGTTTGACAAAGGTGATTCTTAATGCTTAGGTTTATAGATGAATGCATGTAAATTGTTCTTACTTCAACAAAGCCCAATTTCAAGTCAATTTGTGAATAAATACACACCACATTTCTTTCATTTAAATCTGTTACAAATAATTTAATAAATTAAAAATATGAAATCCATCCATTTATATTTGCGTTTCAGATCCATCAGTTAGTTTTTTTTTGCTGTTACGACCCTGTGGTTGTATAGTTATGTTTATAATGTAGTGTGTGTGGATTGTTTGTTGTGGGCATGTCTTTTGTATTTGGCTGGATCACATGGGGAAAAGCTGCAAGTTCATTGGTCAACCTGCAGAATAAAAACCAGCTGATGGCAGCCATCTTCCCTTCTCTCTTCAGCTTTTACCAGGAACCTGGCCATGTGCTGTGCTGATGTATCTTGAGTCTGTATCCTAGTTGTGTGAGCTAATCATCTTGCTGGGCAAACTTGATGCTTGATGTGATGTGGTTTGATTAGAACGCCCAATTCTGTTTTCGCTTGTTTGAGTTTTAGTCATAAGACCAAACCCTGTATTTTAATTTGAGTTGTTCTTGAGTTTTCTTACAGCAGGGTCCTCTTTTTGTTATGCTATGTTTTTTTATTTACATTGAGCTAAATAAATAGTCAAAACTATCTGTTTTGTGCCTTGGGGAAGAGGAGGAGAAAAGGGAAAAATCACATTGCATACCCGTTTCCGCTAGACTTGGGACAAAACATTGCCATGGACATCGAAGCTAATGCTGAAAGCCGTGTCTGTCCGATCCTATTTCTAACGTACATGTTTAGATAAATACATTTTATTTATAATGCACTACATGCTTCAATGCCGAGAATGAGCGTTCAACAGAGGCAGTGGACACAGGAATGGTTACGGCCAAACATGCCAATGTGTAAAGTTGCCCCATACTCTCACTCAGATTTTTGATGCGAAGAAAATCAAGGAGATATTTACTCATATTTAATTGCCTGTAATAATCCTGAATGGTTGTCTTTCTCCCTGCTCCCTACTTTGTAAGTATGACTGTTTATCATGGTGTAATACCAGGTATAACCACACGAGTGTAGTGTTTATTCATTCATTTAAACTCTTTAATACTTAATTTCTCAATGGATTTCTACATAAAGTTTTCTGTTGTTGTTTTTGTTACCTATATTTGTTACATAAAAGACCCATTTTGTTATTTAAATAATTTGATTCTACCAGTGGACTAACTAACGAGAGGAAGGTATTGGTGCGGTGTCTGCTGCAAACTGTTCCTCCAGTTGCTTCTCAGCCAGGCCTTTTGTACAGTGTCTTCACCTGGTCTGTCCTTCTGTCCTTTGTCAGTTCACTTCCATCTGATAGTATTTCCTTGTCATGAACTCTTTACGTACATCTTGTAGCCAAGCCATATTGTAGGAAAATGTCTACAAATGAAGCAGACCAGGACAAACTTCTCCATCATGTGTGATTTATTGTATTAAACATCTGCCCACTGTGCACTTTGGTTTTGGGTTAAATGCAGAGGCCAAATTGTGTTGCGCTGTGGTGTGAATCACAACGTCACAATGACAAAAAAGAAATTTCTTCTTTCTTTTTCACGTTATTGCTCATCTCGTCTTGCCTTTTTTGTTGGGTCTGTCTTCACTTTGTCTCAAATTGTTTGTACATTTAAAAAAGGGGGAAAATTAAATACAGTGATTAAAAAATACCACTGACATCTTTGTAGGCTTATTTATTTTTCATCACAATATTACTTCAATTAATTAAAAAATGTGGCCTTCAATTTGGCCAAGAGTGTGAAACTCCAGACTTCCTGAGTAAGTTTGAATCCCGGTTAGAGCAGTTGGTTTCCAGTGGGCCCTACCACTTGCAGAAAGAGTGCAGTGCAGTACGCTGTGATTTGGGTGTCAGATGTGGAGGCTGCTACTCCCACTCGGTAACCAATAGTGGAAAAAAAATGGATGGAAAATAAAAATGCAATCTAGGTAAGATCCTATCATTTGTGTTTTATTTCTATTCACATAGAACACCAAGATAAACAAAAAGCAGTAACACTTTAAGTATGTGTTCAAAATGATGACTAAATAACTGTTAAATTATAATTTTAGCAATTTTTTCAGCATTTCTTTTGCTTTGACTAAACCACATACAGCCTCAGGCTGGTCCTCTCTGTTGATGTATGACTACAGGCCTGACACAAGTGCATCCCACTGCCATCAGGCGTGTCTCAAGCTTAAAGAAGTAGCTGCGCTTTGTACTGTTGAACCGCATGCGCCGCAAAACCAGGACCTGCCGTTTGATAGCCACAGACTGCAAGTTGTGGTCTTCAAGACCCGAAGAGTTCAGACAGCCTTGCAGCAAACAATGAGCCTCTTCTGGTTGGGGGAACAGAAGGTCATCTTTGGAGACACTACGTCTAAGTGAAAGGGAAAAGAAGTCCAATAAGGCCATGTGTTTCACGTTTTCATGATAGCACAGTACTTACTATCTATCTCATACCTGAATGACCATGGGGATATGGAGCGGTCCTCAATTGAGCTCTTGGTAGTGTTAAAAAAGAAAGACTGGTTATCAAGTTGAAGAGGAACTGTTTGCATCGGTGCACTGTCAGGGTCGTTGATAGTTCCCAGTGAGTGATTTGTTCGTGAAGTCGCTGCTGTTTCTATCAGGACCATGATCATCATGGAAATAATGCCAACAGAGGCCATCTGAGGAACAAAAACCAAAATGGTTCTGATGCACAACTTGAAAACAATAAACATGAACAAATAATGAAAGAAAATGTCATACCAAATAAATATATGTAAAATAAATACACCGTAAGTCATCAGTGATATTATTAGTAATACCATGTTAAATCATTTACATACAGAAAAAACAAAAAAGAAATTTACAAGTCGTATTTCACTTTCACGAGTCACTCTTACCTGCAATGTTGAAAACATACTGAAATGTCTGTGCCTTCTACAGCAATCGTCAAGTAGGTCTTGGTTTCCTCTAAGAAGACTGTGAACAAGGTGTAGGTCTCTGCCACAGAAGTTCCTTTTAACCTCACCAGAGCTCAGATGCAGATTTTTATCTTGGTAGGACCCAATGTCATTCTTGCTCTCTCTCTCTCTCTCTCTATCTCTCTTTTCTTGCCTTTTTTCTTTTTGCAACCATGACAACATGAGAGTCCGCCCTGGTGGTTGAATAATTTTGCACACACATTTTTGCAGATTGTAAATGGGTCACAATGCCACTCTAGTGTAGACTGTTAATCTTTGAATGTCAGGTCTGAAGAATCCTCTTTCAGGAGGACAGAGCAACATTGACTCATTGTACTCTGCCTGTCAATGAATACTGCTTACATTACAAAACATTGCACACATGTTGTATTTGTAGTACCAAGGGTTTGCAGGTTTAAAATATAAGATAATAATCCAAGCAATATATGAAGGTAGTTGTTTCTTGGGGGCACTGGTGATACAGGTTATGGAAGCTGACTTGGGTCGACAAGACTTTATCGTCAAATCCCTGAGCTGCCAGGTTGCCACTGAGGTGCTCTGAGCAAAGCACCATCCTGACACACATAACTTTGTAGAAATAAAGGCTAATCGACAGCTGGGATTTTATCTTATCCAGGTGTTGAAGCCTGGATGTATATAGAAAATAGTATATTTGTGAGAGCCAAAAGCAAGTTAGGATCATGTGCCAGTCCAATGTGTATATATATATATACAGTGCCTTGCGAAGGTATTTGGCCCCCTTGAACTTTGTGACCTTTTGCCACATTTCAGGCTTCAAACATGAAGATATTAAACTGTAATTTTTTGTGAAGAATCAACAACAAGTGGGACACCATCATGAAGTGGAACGAAATTTATTGGATATTTCAAACTTTTTTAACAAATAAAAAACTGAAAAATTGGGCGTGCAAAATTATTCAGTCCCCTTAAGTTAATACTTTGTAACGCCACCTTTTACTGCGATTACAGCTGTAAGTCGCTTTGGGTATGTCTCTGTCAGTTTTGCACATCGAAAATTGGAATTTTTGCCCATTCCTCCTTGCAAAACAGCTCGAGCTCATTGAGGTTGGATGGAGAGCGTTTGTGAACAGCAGTTTTCAGATCTTTCCACAGATTCTCGATTGGATTCAGGTCTGGACTTGGACTTGACCATTCTAACACCTGGATATGTTTCTTTGTGAACCATTCCATTGTAGATTTTGGTCTATGTTTTGGATCATTGTCTTGTTGGAAGACAAATCTCCGTCCCAGTCTCAGGTCTTTTGCAGACTCCATCAGGTTTTCTTCCAGAATGGTCCTGTATTTGGCTCCGTCCATCTTCCCATCAATTTTAACCATCTTCCCTGTCCCTGCTGAAGAAAAGCAGGCCCAAACCATGATGCTGCCACCACCATGTTTGACAGTGGGGATGGTGTGTTGAGGGTGATGAGCTGTGTTGCTTTTACGCCAAACATAACGTCTTGCATTGTTGCCAAAAAGTTTGATTTTGGTTTCATCTGACCAGAGCACCTTCTTCCACATATTTGGTGTGTCTCCCAGGTGGCTTGTGGCAAACTTTAAACGACACTTTTTATGGATATCTTTAAGAAATGGCTTTCTTCTTGCCACTCTTCCATAAAGGCCAGATTTGTGCAGTACACGACTGATTGTTGTCCTATGGACAGAGTCTCCCACCTCAGCTGTAGATCTCTGCAGTTCATCCAGAGTGATCATGGGCCTCTTGGCTGCATCTCTGATCAGTCTTCTCCTTGTATGAGCTGAAAGTTTAGTGGGACGGGCAGGTCTTGGTAGATTTGCAGTGGTCTGATACTCCTTCCATTTCAATATTATCGCTTGCACAGTGCTCCTTGGGATGTTTAAAGCTTGGGAAATCTTTTTGTATCCAAATCCAGCTTTAAACTTCTCCACAACAGTATCTCGGACCTGCCTGGTGTGTTCCTTGTTCTTCATGACGCTCTCTGTGCTTTAAACGGACCTCTGAGACTATCACATTGCACACAGGTGGATTCCATTTATTTTTATATTTATATTTATTTATATTTATCATCATTAGTCATTTAGGTCAACATTGGATCATTCAGAGATCCTCACTGAACTTCTGGAGAGAGTTTGCTGCACTGAAAGTAAAGGGGCTGAATAATTTTGCACGCCCAATTTTTCAGTTTTTTATTTGTTAAAAAAGTTTGAAATATCCAATAAATTTCATTCCACTTCATGATGGTGTTTCACTTGTTGTTGATTCTTCACCAAAAATTACAGTTTTATATCTTTATGTTTGAAGCCTGAAATGTGGCAAAAGGTCACAAAGTTCAAGGGGGCCAAATACTTTCGCAAGGCACTGTATATATATATATATATATATATATATTTATCTATCCCCGTGGGGCAATTGAGAGTGAGTGCCTGCAGTGGCTTTTACACTGCAAGACGGAAGGAGTTAAGTAAAATAGAGATAAATAAAAATAAAAAAAACACTGTACAAAAGGAAAACTAAGCAAGAGGGATGCGCTCAACTAGGGATAAGTACAAGAAATATGTATATATATATATGTATATTATGTGTAATTCTAAATACAGTATATAAATCTCATCTCACACTTCATGAACACATAAACACATATAAATCAAACAATTAAATTGTTGATGGATGAAGTTTTTTTTTCATCAACTAGGGTGGAAAGGTGACTCTTGTCTTTCTAGATAGTGTGGCAAAGAAAATGCTCAATGTAAGAGAGGCCAATAAAAGGCAAATAATAATAATGAAGGAGCGCAAAATCCTCATCATTGTGCCATTATGATCCACATCACCACACACAATGAAATGGGACCTCTGTGCTCTCTAAACTGCTGAAACAAGGATGTGGATTTGTTAAGGTGACATAATCTGATTATGATTATCACAAGATTATCACAATAAAAGTGCACCAATGTGTTTTTTTTCATGCTTCCTCTTGACACACTGATGCATACATTAAACGTAAGCGGATTTCCTGCAACTGTCTGCAGTCACTTTTACATTGCTGACTCATCTTCTCCCTACTTTCAGAACGCTCACTGAAAGACGATGAAACGATGAAGGCAAAGTAATATAATTAAGTAATTATAATTAATTATAATTAACAAGAATTTCCCACCATTGGGATTTTGTCATTCTAATGTGCCAATCTGTTCTGTAACGTACACAGCTAAATGGAAGTGCTCAGAGTTAACAAATGCCCTGTAACAGATACCTCAACCATACTCGCAATACTTTAATGTTACCATCTCAGTCATTTAGTCATCCCCTCATCTGTTACCCAGCCTTTCACCCAAATCACACTGCTCTATACTGTGGGCCTTCCTGTGGGTGGTGAGTCTACTGGAAGTTACAGCATGTGGGTCAGGATTGTTGCTATGCTCAAAACACCTCAGTGGCAACCTGCCAGCTGGGGGATTTGAACCTGAAGCAGGGTAGACCAAAGTACACTTTCTTAACCACTAGGCCACCACTGCTGCCCAGAATATGATCATCAAACAGAATTTATTTTTAGTGTTAAAGGTGTATGTTTGCATTAAATGGAAAGATTTGTGGGGTTGCCACGCTATGTGGGAGGTGTGAGGGGCTTGTGGGAAAAAAGCTCACATGGATTGTCTTTCAATGGCCTATGGCAGTGCTTCCCAATCTTTTACTGTTACGCCCCCCCAGCAAGAAGAAAACAATCTGCGCCCCCCTACCCCACCACCCTCTCTCCGCCGCAACTATAAATAACAGCTTTTGTCTAAAAATAGTTCTAGGTACACCTCTGCATAACATCATATCCTTGTTAATATAAAGCAGGGGTCGCGAACCCGGTGCCCACGGGCACTGCGTCGCCCGCAGTGACCATGTCAGTCGCCCGCAAGCCAGTTCTAAAAAAAGACCTAATCACGAACTATCACTGTCTAAAATTTAATACAATTTTGGTGCCATTCTTTTTGAATTGCATTTACAGTGATGTAAATTAAAAACAAAAAGTATAAAAAAATATATAAAACCTTAAAAAAATCTTAAAAATCATAAAGTAGCAGAGTGCGCTAATATGAGAATTCTGACGTAGAATGGGGCAGAGGTCAGTCTAGTCCGCATGACAAACAGCCTTGGTTTTGAGCATTGCGAAGATAAGGAGACGAAAGCGATTTCTACCCACATAAACATGGCGCAAAAAAAGGAAGAAAACGTATTATTTTTACAGTGGATTGGAGGAAGAAGGAATTATTTTTTACTAATGTAAAAGAAAACTGTGCGTGTCTCATTTGCGGTGCGACTGTGGCGACGGCAGAGCGGCACAACGTGGAGAGGCACTACTTACAAGTATGTGCAATTACACTTTATTGTAGTACGGCGGAAAAAAAGCATGTCCCCCAGGGTCACACGTGCCCCCCTCAGCATCGCACCGCGCCCCCCCAGGGGGGCCCGCCCCACACTTTGAAAACCCCTGGCCTATGGCATAACCCTTAAGTGACAACCAAGCTTCCAATCACCAGGTGGCAGCAACAGGATTTTGTACAGATGAAAAATACTCATACTCTATTATATGGTTCTCGATGGTATTTAAATACAAGGGGCAAGAAAAATACAAATTTGAACACACCTTAGTTACATAACATGTTCTTGGTTCTTCGATGTAAAAGAAAGATAATTGTTTAGATCAAGTTATATCCACCTCTTTAAACCTCTCAGGATTTTGGTGAGAGCATCTTACACAGTTTTATCACTGGGGGAAAATGCTGACATCATTAGGTAATCAGATGGAAGTCTGATTTTCAAAGTCTGATTTTGAAGATTCACTAGCACCATCATCGTTTCCTCTCAGACATCAGAAGTAGGTCAAAATAAAAGGCTGATAGGTCAGGCCTCAGACATTACCACTATGAAAAAAAAAAAACCACATCAAGCTTTCTGATGTAATTGCGCCTTAGAAATCCTGTGAAGACAGGAGTTTCATTTTTGCACGAGAGAGACAGTCGGTGTTTGTTTTACAACATTATTATAAAATAGTTATATTATAAAAAGTTAATCTTGTTGCCTTAAAACAACTTCATAAATTTTACTTTTATTCAGATAACATTTTTAGTATTTGTTCAAATAAAAACTATATCCATGCTAGAATTATTTAGAATAAAATACAGGCATTTGTTTATATTTGCTTAATTGTTATACACATGTGTAACAATGTTTTATTTTTATATATATATATATATGTTTTTATACCAGAAATTGAGGAAGTGAATCTGAATATGTTCTGTTCATAAACTTGATCTGTTGTATACATTTCAATTTTTTTGGAGGAAGCTATTGTTGATGTGGTAGATGGTGAACCCAGGGGGAGAGAGAAGAGAATGCAGTAGCTGCAGTTCTTGGCAGAGATGAAGTAAAGCAGTGGGGTCAAACTCATTTTTATCAGAGGGCAACTTCAACATTCAGATTTTATTTTTAATGGACCAGTTGTAAGTGGATGACTGTAGGTAATAATTACCCCACCTAACATCAACATAATAATACATGTCACTGCAGTTTATTATAATTTATTTACATAACATTATATTATTTTCTTTGTAGTAACACATTTTTTTTTAATTTATCAGGTTAAGAAACTACTGCTGCATTCAGATTAAGTGCTTTTTAAGCTCCCGCCACCCATACAGATAACCTGGCAGGCTCAATTTGGCCCCCAAGCCTCGAGTTTGACACATATGGTGTAAAGGAACACTGAAGGGTAGACTGTACACTCGTTTTATGAAGGAACCAAAACAGTGGAGAATGTATACAAAGTGTTATATATTGTAAACAAAGTGACATCTTTCAGAGACAGGGAGAAAGTGAGTAAATGTAAGAAATTAGCATTAAGAAAAAATAAGTGGGGCAATGCAGTGGGTTGGTCAAGATAAAAGAGATTCTGTTGGATTCAATGACCATTTACGAGAAAATTGTACTTCTATACACTTTAGGAAATGTGAGGCAACCTGTGTCCAATGAAAATTGTCTGCTAGGATGGTACTGTCTTCTCAAATCTGAGAGACTATTTCCAGCCCAAACAATGTCCCTTATTAATGTCAATCAAGAACATTCAGGACAGACTCTAAGAGTGTCATTTTAATTGTTTTCACTCTGGGGTCCAGCCAACTGTTTGTCCCAGGGGCAATATCTCTGTCATTGTTGTGGAACTCCAGGGTTCAAATCCCAGTTAGGGCAGTTGGGGCCCTGAAGGTGATCCCACCTGCAGGATGGTTTAATAGTAGCAGGTGTGTTGTAATGTGGAGTGGGTGGTGGTTGTAAGGACTGCTGGCCCCACCACCAGATTACAGATAAGAGGGTGAAAATAAATGGATTAATGGTCTCCATGGTCCATCTCACCTTCTTTGCTTGGAAGATACTTTATTGCAGTCATTGTAATGGTTAGACTCTAAACTCAAAAAACACTCATCATGAATTCCCAAATGAAAGATTAACAGATCGATTTTGTTGTATCTTAAATAACCAGTATGGCACAAATATGAACTAACACATTTAATTTCCTGTTATAGTAATTCTACACCCTATGCCCTTCATTCATGGCCAGACAATCAGTGACGGGCAGAGAACCAAGACAGTGTAACCAAGAACTTTAGAAATGATTAGCATTTACATATGTAACAACATTAGAAAACAATGAAAACGACAAATCCCATAAACCAAAAATGTTGGATATATACTGAAACTTTGAGACACTGTGGTGCCCAACTGCTGCAATCCATATATATCACTAATGATTGGTTTTGTGTATTTTTACAGCATTTATGTCACAAATATGTCACAGATATGATTGCAGCAAGTGTAAAAAGCAATGATTTAAGACTCCCTGCATTTTGCAAATGGCACTGCTGCAGACTTGCAGCGTGCATGTATTTTTTTTTCCTGCATTTGGTTCTTGCTCCTCTGCTAATTGCTGAAGGGATTCCCATCCCAATCAAGCGGCTGGTGTATTCTTCGAAAAGGATGCGTGCAAATATTTATGGGCAGACGCCGACCTTTTTATTTTCTAAAAAAGTCCAAATCATGTTACTAGTAGCCATGGCTGATTTGATGCATCTCTAGTAACTAATCCTCTCACTCATTACTCTTTTAATTAAAAACTAGTAATTCTAGTCTTGTAAGGGTAATACAGAGACCTCAGAACATTCTCCACTATTTAAGTTGTAAATAACGGTCCTTATTCCAACCAAGCAGTAGAACACAGTTGGCAGGTTTAATCAACTGTCATCAGATAGCTGATTGGTCAAGCTATGTGCTCTTGGTTGGAACAACAACCAGCAACCACAACGGCCCCTAATGGAACAGTTTGGACATGCCTGGTCCAGAGGCTCACTAGGTTGACCAGATATCCTCTAAACCCCAGTTGTCAAACTGTTCCTCAAAGGGGCCTCTGTGGCTGCAGGTTTTGGTTTCAACCTATTCAGGGCACACCGTCTGACCAATCAGCTGTCTGCAGACTCGGATCAGTTGATTAAAAGAGCCAAGTCAGGTGTGCTGCAGGTTGGTTGCTTGACAGAAACCTGCAGCCACACCAGTCCTTTGTGGATCCGGTTTGACACCCCTGCTTTTAATAGATCAGTCTGCCAAGCTATTATTCTGTCTAGCTTTCCAAACCTTCACATTTTCGACTTAAAGGAAAGCAAACTGCTTGTCATTTTTATTCACACCACGAAATGCAACCTCTGTCTTTAACCCATCACCAAAGTGAACAGTGAGCAGCTTTGAGCACCCGTGGAGCTGTGAGTGGTGACGGTGCCATGCTCAGTGGACCTCAGTAGTAACTTGTCGGTATGGGGATTCTAACCAGGGGCCTTGCGGACCCAAGTCCGCTTTCGTAACCATTAGGCCACCAACTGCCCCTTATTTAAGTAAATGTCCGACTGGAGGCGATATAATATGATATAATATTGTAGGAGTAAGAGACATTAAAAAAAAATCATAACCAATAGTCTCCATTGGCAATTATCAATGATTAAAGTATGGTCTTGTTTTTTTTAAAAAGGAAGTTTTTATTTAAAGTTTCAGATCAACTTGAACAGAAAAACTGAAATTAAATGAAAATAACAAACTTAAAGTAAAAACTAACCTAAATTATCTACCTACGATGGAAACATTTCATTAATATTTTCACACACACACGCATTCCCTTTCTCTCACAACAACACACAATGCTGACTCAACTGTAATAAATTATATGTGCAATCCAGGTCTCCGACCCACACAGACACGTGGAAAATCGTCACTCTGCAGCATTGGAGCCCGAGTCTACAGAAAAAAAAGAGAACATGATGGTTAAGAGGAAGAGAAAAGATAAAAACAATTTAGGTAAAGTAAATGAGAACATACACCTAACAAGTTACATTCTAAAATGGTTTGATAGAGCAGTGATATTAGAAAATAATGGGGATTTTTAAGTACATGGAAATTTTTGAACAAAATTGAACAATTCTGGTCAGTTTCATTATTTTATATACAGTTACACTCCTAGACCAGGCAAAAAAACTGCAAGAATTTTGTACTGTGAAATATAGACAGTTCTAAGTAGAGCGTCATGACACAAAATGAAGAAATGGGAACAGGAGGAAACAAACCTGTTCGAACTTGCAATTAATTGAAAAACAACAATGGAACTGAAACATGCTGTTAATCAGGACATCGAAAGTATTAGACCACAGCCTTTGAAGGCTTAGGCCGGTGCACAAATTTGGATTCTCTGTCATTTTCCTTCAACTAATTACACTGTCAATTTCTTTTGATGACAAAAGCAAAACTCACTACAGGTTTCATTTGACATTTCTTTAGAGGTCCCGAAGGCTATGGAACAAAAACTTTAAACGGCCAACCACCCAAAAAACCCCATGAGCACAAGGCTGGAGGGCCGGATTGGCTTCTGAAGGACATTTTCTGAACCTTAATGTTGCTGATTTTACTGGCACCACAAGGAGATGTCTTCTTAGATGTTTCTTTGCATGGCACATGCAATCATGACCTGGTCATGAGCTCCTTCATAACTGAGGACCCGGCTAACAAAGAATTTATCAAGAGTGAACAACACTTTTTGGGCAATCCAGCATATACCAAGATCCAAGATTCTTTGTTGTCACTACGCAAGCATAACAAAATTTTGTGCAGTTTCTTGGCTTAAATGAGGAATTGTTATTTGCAGCAAAAAAAAAATAGAAATAAGTGTACACATAATTTAATTCATAAATACAGTAAGTAAAGTTAAAAAAGTGCACTTAGTGCCAATCTATGGTATGCTATCTATGGTATGTGTGTATGTGATTACTCAGATTACTCTGGGGAAGAAGATGTCCCCGAGTCTGCCGGTCTGCTTTTTATAATGTTCTAGCAATGTTCCACTTTCCTGATGGAAGTTGTGAACTTACTGTAATAATAATAATAATAATAATAATAATAATAATAATGGTGGTGGAGTGTCTCATTACTAAATCTGTTTCTAACTTTTAACTTAAATTCTGATTTTAAACTTTTGATCAGCTGATTTGCACCCTATATCAGTTAAAGTGTTGTATCGTCGTTGCTTTCAATGAATTGTTTTTAAACAAACTGCTCAATACATTTGACCTTTTGTCTCCATTTATACTTTTTACATTTAACTCTCTACTAAAGTGTCTATGAGCGTTGATGCATTAACCCATTAAAGACCAATTATTTCATTGAACTAGAACACAATTCTCAAAATGCATTTTTTAATAATGTAACCTATAAACTCTGAATACACATTTGGGCAAACAGTGGGTTGAAAACTAAATGTCCTGTTGGAAAGTACCAATTGGAACAGCTGGACCAACTTCACCAATACTGTTTTATGTGATTGGTTTTTGTTCTTGGATTAAAATCTTTGAGGTGGACACATGAAGGATCCTCCTCAGATATGGACATTACATATTTACAGGAGCTAGTTATGTACAGTGTTGTGTTGGACTCACTCTTTCCATCACAGGCGACGATCTTCACCTTGTCAACCTTCACCAGATCGGTGACCTCTCGGAACTCCACATCATTTAAAACAAATGTCCATACATTGTCACAAAATCTGTAGGTGTTGAGAGAGCCCTGGAAAGAAGAGATACAACCGATGTCAAAAACGATGTTAAAACACACCAAAATTTAGCAGTTGATGGCTTCAAAAAAAATAACTTTTTGACCTCTGGGCCACATTTGCCCTGAAATCTGACATGGGTTTTTTTTGTATTTTTTCTTTGCATTTTGGAGTATTTTTTATTAAAGTATATCCTATGAATACTCACAACCCTAAGACGACAAGGTCAAGACCCAGCTCTCTCTGGAGCAAAACCACAGGTGGATGAAAAGAGGTGTTTCAAACCATCTTTTCCCTCCGTTATCATTGGCAATGTAAACTCTCCTCTCAAAAAATTGAATGGAGCTGTCTGCGCTGTTCAATAAGCTGGTACACCAGGAGCTGTTCATTATCAGAGACATGGCTAACTGACAGTGTATCACAATTAAATCCCCTGTAGCTCAACACCTTCTAAACCATTGATTTGGGGAAAGTCTAAACCAAGACCAGTTCTCATCAGAGAGGAGGATGTGGAGAACTTAAAATATCAACTGCAGCAGGGTGGACTGAGGCACTCCATGAAATGACACAGAGTAAACTTTACTTCCTGCATAGGCTTGGGCCATTTAATGTCTGCAGGAAGCGCCAGAAATGTTTTGTGTGGTGTGATGGCCAACGTCACCACCTATGGTGTGCTGGGAGAGCAGCACATTAAATAAGCACCTGCTTAAACTGGAAAAGATGATCTGGAAGTTTAGCTATGTGATGGGAACCAGTAGACTCTGGCAAAAGTGGTAGAGAAGAGGACACTTGGCAAACTTCTTGCAAACTTAGAAAATGCAAATCTCCTCTCCCCTCATTACCAAACAAAGGAGTCTGGTTAGTTACAGGCTTCTCTCCCACAAGAGCAGGAACAACAAAAACTCTTTTTCCCTTTTCCACCAACAATTAAACTGTTTAATTAAATGGCAAGGGAGAGTACACGTGTAATGATAAGGAGTGGAACCGGAGTGGATAAACAGTGGAATTGCAAGGCTACAAGGAGCAGAGGTGGAGAAGGGGCAGGAGTTTAGATAGTTTAGATATTGGCCGTGACGGGCAGGATGGAAGAACTGGAGAAAAGTGTCAGGAGTGATCTGTGACAGAAGAGTGTCAGCTAAGATGAAGGAAAAAGGACAGTTGTGAGACCAGTCATGATGTATGGTTTAGTGACACTAGCAAAAGACATAAGACAGGAGGCAGGACTGGAGGTGGCAGAGTTAAAGATACTGAGATTCTCTTTGGGGGTGACAAGGATGGACAGGATCAGGAACAAGGTAATCAGGGGGACAACACAGACAGGAAGGTTTGGAGAAAAAGCTAGAGAAGCAGACTGAGATGGTTTGGACATGCTCAGAGAAGGAGCAGTGGTTACATCGGTAGAAGAATGATCCTAAAGATGGAGCTACCAGATAGGAGACAAATAGGAGGGCCAAAGAGATTGATGGATGCAGTGAGGAAGACATGGAGACAGTTGAGGTCAGAGTAGGAGATACAGAGGACAGGGTGAAATGGAAAAAAAGTGGCTCACTGTGGCAACCTCTAAAAAATGGAGATTGATTTAAATTTAAGGATTTATATTCTGATGGGTATCGTGCTGTGTTATAATTTCCAACACCCATTAATACACGTATGTATTGTAATGTCCCTGTGACAGACAAGGCAGATCTCTATGTGCTCTTATTTAATAGTGATAACTTGTAACAACTTCACCCAATAGTACTCAGTGCAGCTTCACTCTTCCTCACAGTGTTATTGTGTCACAAAAATAAAGTTCAAGATATGTAAAGAATCACTTACACGGAAATTGACTCGATTGCGGACTCTGTTGGCGAGGGCCGTATTGATGGCCTTGTCAAACTGGAGAAGAACCTGGAGGGCCAGTTGAGGCGTGATCTGCTGAGTCTACACACACAAATATATACACACGTGACGGGATAAGTTAAATGCTTAACTCATTTTATACATCTCAACTCAAATTATACATAGTAGAACAAAGGCAAAATTGTTATGATTGATTGTATTTTTGTAACTAAGGATATACTGTACATTGTTTTTCTTGTAATAGACGAATGGATGGAATGAGTTACAGATGGTTTAATAGACCAACAAGTGTATGAAGCATAAAAATGAACATAACAACAAACAAACCCGCTGCATAGTACGATAAACCAAGCAAGGAAAATACAAAATAGGTGTACATGAGAAAACACAACACCATTAAAACGCCAACTATGATCGACACACAGCACTATAACTCGGCGATTACGATATATGGTGTGGAATATAGCATGATTTTGTAAAAACTTTTTAACCGTTGTTGGGAACTGGTAACTTCCAAAAACACTCTCGCCGATACGATAAGTCTTTTTGTAAGAACACGTTAGGAAGGCTCCAAAATGAAACTGCAGAAAACGACGTGCAATTTGAATAAGTGCACTTTTTGCTGAATGATCGGCAATACAATAACTTTGGGATACTTTATATCTTATCTTAATTGTAAGCTCACAGAAGAGCTGAAAAGAATTCGGCTGTTGAAAAAATCTTTGGTTTAGGTCAGCTAACCAACGTTGGCAAAAAATTGAATTATTAGCAGCAGGCTACTCTGTTTTCGAAACAAAGGTTTATTTGGAGAAGCAGCTATCACCTGTATGAGCTCGTCCAGACTCTCCTGTAGACTATTGCCGAGAGTAGTGTTTCTATACAACTGGTATGCCATCGCAATATCAACAAGAATTAGAACAGAATAACATTTACACTGAATGCTAATGAAAAACTTAGCGCGGTTGCAAACTACAAGACTTCCGACGTCTGCTTCTTACCTGCCGCCACCCTCTGGACTGGAGTGGTAAAACACTGTCTTCCCGGATATCTTAGAAAAAATTATACCAGAAAAACACTCATAAAAATGTTTTTAAAAGAGCCTGGGCCAAATGTGGTCCTCCACGTCAGGCTGTGTGGTCTACCAGAGCTTAAAAACATTTCCATTGCAATCAACTCCTAAAATTCTGCCCATTTTTAAACCTAATTATTATTAATTATTCTCATTTATGTACTCATCTTCATCTGCTTGTCCATTGCCGGGTTGCAGGGGCAGCTTGCAATGCCGAATCACATTGCACCATATTATGAGCCTTCCTGTGGGTGGTGAGCCCACAAGAAATTATGTGGGTCAGGACAGTGTGATTCTGTGAACACCTCAATGGCAACCTGGCAACTAGAGGATTGGAACCTGAACCTGAAGCCTCGCAGACCCATATAATTCCTTTATTTTACAACAATGCAACATCAACAATTTTAGGTTATATGCATTAATACTTATAAATACATAAGTAGTTAAGGGGAACATATTTGCCATTGTGGCTGCCTCAGTGAAAATGAGTGTGACACCTCTGTCCTACACAGAACCATAATATGCTGAAGCTGCAAATTTAATAATAAGTGCATAATTGATTTTGATAAGACATTTGATAAAGAGAGCAAGCAAAGTTAAACATGAATTATTAAATGTTTCTCAACACGGAGGATTCCAAAAGGATTCCAAGTATTTATCGACTAAAGTCAATGTGCAATGAAAAGAGTAAAAGAATCAGAAGCGTCGTTACGTTTAGTCTGTGGTCGGGAGGTGTAGGCAGGAAAAGAACCACTGAGCACCATCTTGTGCAAAACAGGGACACACAAAAAATCAGGAAAGACAGGGGCAGAATAATTAAATTAAACAATTAAGTAAAACATATTCTGATAACTTTAAAGCCATATGATCATATTGATAGAAGATATAACACCCAATTTAGCTGGGCTTCTTTTGAAATTTTTTTCCCAATTGAATGCAATAAACTTGCTTAATCGGGTTAAATTTTCATATGAAAATCATTTGTTATTGTCAAATATGACGTCAAACACGATGCCTATTTAGTTTAAATGCACCCCCCCCACACAGATTACATCTTATAAATGATCTATTTTACATTTAATCACAAATAGCATTTTACCGAGACATTCTGATGCGTTCGTTCAAAATTTAAGTTGATAAACAATTACGCCACTGGGTGGTGCTCTGTGAATTCTGACTGTTAAATGCGCATCCGCAGCTTTTAAAAACAAGCTAGGTGCTTTGGTTTCCATTCTTTTTTCATTCTTATTATTCCAATGATGTGCATAGAGTGTCGTTCAGTAAGTGAGATCAATGAAATTTATTGATCTGTTTATACTAATGTAGTAGTACCAGGTTGGCTGACAGGAGCACACACAGACTGCAGGTCTGCCATGTTACTGCATCCATAAATCTCCTTTTTGGCCTTCTTCTTTGTCTTAATGTCCCTCCTCTGAACATGTCCAAACCATCTCAATCTGGCATCTCTAGCGTTTTCTTTATTGTTTACCTTTATACTGTGTTGTCCCTCCAATAACCATATACCTGAACTGTGGATCCTAGTCACTCCTAAAATTAATCTTAGTTTCTTAAACTCCCTTACCTTCAGCTCTGCCTCCTGTCTCTAATCAAGGGGTCGGCAACCCAAAATGTTCAAAGAGGCCCCAAAAAACAGAAACCATATCTGTCTGGAGCCACAAAAAATTTAAAGCCTTAAAATTTAAAAACTATTATGAACGTAGGCTCTAAAGGATATTAACTATATAACTTATTAATAAAACGTGACCACACTGCTGTACAATCTTAACTTCCATCATATTAATTACATTACATTATTATTACAGTATTAATGTTTTATGTTTTGTTGCCTTGATTAAATCACAGAATGTCATGCAATAGATTTACAGAATTTTGGTGCAATTTTTAATTTTAAGTGTTTAAGTATTTTCACAAAACAAACTTAGTCCTGTAATTTCAGACCTTAGCAGGAAATTAAACACAGTCCTCTTCAAACCTTAATAATTATACTCTTCTCTTTTCCCCCTTATCTGGGCCACAGCCTGCAGTTATGCCCCTGCTCAATGGATACTGTTGACTGACAAAATAAGTAACTAATTGATATAGTTATTATTATTATTAATGATCTTATTGGCACTGGTTACTGGTTTCATTACATAAGTATTAGGGTATGAAATTATGTTTAACAACTATTATATTTTTATAAAGCTTTACAGACCAATTTAAAACATCTCAAGAATAAACATTTTGTACTGTGCTTCAAAATGCAAAATAAATAAATAAATAAATAAATGGTAGTTAGACAAGAAAATTATACATTATACAAGAAAATTGAGCAAAGTATTGTAAAAAGAAACTTCAAACTGATACAGGCAGTTCATCAGCTGATCAAATGTTTAAGATTACATCTAAAAAACACCCAAAAAGCCCCTTTAAATAGAGTTACCATTTTCAAAGAAGGACTCTTGTTAACCACATGAATAATTGTTTTGGCATGCTAGTGTTTTCTGGAAGCTAGTGGAAATATTGCTCCAAGTGGTAAGATGGCTTTACAGAGGGCACCCACTGTCTGGAAATGGTGTCCATTTTTGTAAACTTTCCTTGCCATCCAACCGTTGATGTTTTTTTATTGGACTTAGTTCAAAGGAACATGCGGGATTGGTCAAAAGAAGTCCTTGTATCAGGTGGGCATTTTGAACTTCAGCATTGCCTTGTTGAAAAACCAAGTCATAACCCCACAGACGATAGCCTGCAGTTAAGAGGGATGCCCCTGCCACATCTTCACGAAGCCAAATACAGTTTGATGCCTCTGTGCAACCTGAAGCTTCATTGTTCCATCGAAGGAAAAAGCCCCCTAAAGCCTTCAAGGAGCAAGTGGGAGGTCACAATTGTGCTGGTGTATATAACAAAAAAAACCTGTTGGTTCTGTGTGGATTACCACAATGTCACACGTAAATACTCTCTGCCACAAGGTAGGGAATGCCTTAACACATCAGAGGGCTCCAGCTGGTAAAATTTCATCAACCTCTGAAGTGGCAAATGGCAGGTCAAGTTAACACCAGAAGCCTGTCCTAAGACTGCATTCTGACAGGGTTTGTAGCAGTTCAGTGTAATAAGTATAGACCTGCAACCTTTAAACGGTTGATGTAAATGGTCTTCGCCCCTGTGTCGTCTACCTAGATAATCATCGGTCCCACACCAAGATTTTTGCTGATACCATGTACTGTATGTCAGAGCATAGGCAAAGCCATGGGTGGGCCAGGGTATGCCTAATTTTTTCAGGGCCCACCCATTTTAAGGGGTCTGGCTACGCCCCTGTGTCAGAGGTCTTCCAAGCTGTTTGCAGGGCTGGCCTAAGACTTCATCCATCTGCTTTGACGTGAATGCGCCTTTTCCGGGCACATGGTCAGTGGTGCTAGGGTGGCCTCAGTCCCTGCCAAGGTGTACTCAATAATTCCCACCAACATCACTGAGCTAGGGAGCTTCCTGGGTCTGGCCTCCTATTACAGGTGTTTTTTCAAGGACTTCACATCTGTTGCTAGCCCTGTCCATCCGCTGACACAGAAGAGCCAAGCATTCCAATGGAGTGACAACTGCTCCACTGCATTTAAGGTGCTGCAGGCTGCGCCGGTAGAAGCACCAATACTAGACTTTTTTAGTAAAAAAAAGTCTAGTACCCATACCTGCGCACATGGGGAAAAGTCTGGCAGAGACTTTTCCCCAGGTGCATATGTATGGGTTTCATCAACCTGAATGGAAAAAGGGTCACTCTCCAAAGCTGATGAGTATGTGGGTGGGACCATGTACTGTGTAAAAATTGTCGGATGTGTTGTATTTGGTGCACCTTATCAAGCAACCTGGAGTGGTTGTACCTATCTACGATTGTCTTGCACCTTACCTACTGGCCACTAGCTCCACTGGTGGAGGAGCAAGGTGTTTCAAACTGTTCTTAGAGACTACAAACTGGCCTGATAATTTGATTCCTGGTGACAGCCAACCACTGAGGTGGGGCAAATGTGATGGTCAGTCAGTTTGGTACAAAAGGGGTTCTTTGAAGAATAAAATTTCCCTCCCTTAATGGAGTTAAGAGTTAAGTAATATTACGTAGCAAGTTGTATGCTTTTTATTTGTTTGTTTCCTTTTGTTCCTGAAAGCACTTCATGAATTCACCATTTATGTGTCTTCACTGACCTTTTGAACTTTTCTTTTAATGAATTAGATTACCATTATCTGAAACAATAAGAGGCCCAATTAGTGTTCTATATCTCCTAGGGTGAAGTAACAGTATCTGTATTAGCTGATACCTGGGGTCAAGCTTGGAGCTAAAGTACTGCCATATTTGATGTCATTTCAGTCACTTGGGCTTTGTATTTCACCTTGCTAGAAGTAGAAATACCATTTTCCTTTTCCTTTGTTTGAGCAAAAGGGACCAATTTAAGTTTTTTTCCCCCTCGTTCCCCTATAGTACAGCAAATATCCTCTAAGGCCGATGTGTTTCAACTCATTAAACTGTCTGATAGCCTTTTCTCCCTCAATTGGTCTTTTTAAAAAGTACACATATCAATGTTGGCATCCACAGAGATGAAGTAATTAAACTGGCAAATTGGCACTGGCAGAATTTACTCAATAAATCTGATTAAATTAGCAAGCTATTAGTAAGCTTGCTTCATTAAATTTGCATAGTACATTAATGAATTTGCAACTGCAAGTGGAAAAGTCTGTAATGGTAAATTAGCATAACTATTTCCAGCATGCCACTTAAAAAATGCACTCATTTGCACATCACCAAGTTGGTTAATACCAGTGCCAACAAGGGTGGCCTTGTAATTAAAAAGCACACGTTAATTTTTAATGAAGTTTGTGTTACATCAATCCTTACAGTAATGAGGGCGGTGATGAAACAAAAAGGCTGCTAATAATTAAATTTACTAAGCAGTTGGGGGGAGACAAGCTCTTCAGAAGGAATTATTTGACTAATTATTGATTAAATATCCAAACTCGCATAAGGAAGACTAAAACAGTGGCAACAAAGTCCAGGTGTCAAACTGCTTTTCTTACAGATAGATATAGTGACATATATTTTAAGTGTGACACATAACACTTTTGTAACCTATTGCTGCTAATGGCAATTTTTTTCTTTTTTTTCACTGGCATAGAGTTAGCCATTTACCATTCCGAACCGTTTTTTTTTTGCACCAAGGACTGGTTAGATATCTGACATTTATTTTCATGAACTGGACAAATATATAAACTAAACAACTAAATAAATGTTTTATTAGCTTTAGTTTAGTGTCAATGTATTACTGACCGGTGCAGATGCCTGAGGATAACCATCTTGACATGCATAGTTTAGATAGACAGATATATTGGCGTTACAAAGTCATAGTACAGTACATATAGACATTTTCCGAATATTGAGTATTATATAAGAGATCATATTTAATATTCAGTATTTCCAAAATAACAGTGTGGATAGCCTGCTTAAGATCATCTCACACAGTTTCAGTGTTATTCAGGACCGTGGACTGGCATGGCCATCTCAGAACATTGTACTTATTAGTAAATTTTGAACAGTACTTAGGTTGTCTTTTTTAAACCCAATGCCACTTCTACTTTGTGACATTGTTAAGCATTATTATCAGGACTCTGCTGATAGTGAGTAAAATCTATTCAATTGTGAACTTTAATTCGATTCCAAGTAGGAGGACAGGCCACACAGCCCCAAAGCATGATGGATCCTACACAGAATTTTACTTTGTACAAGTGCTTTTTTGGAAAGCTGTGTTCTTTTACCATCATGCACAACCTCCCTTGCTATATACAATTAACTAAATCTTTGTTATATCAGTCCACAACACTTAGTTCCAAAATAAAACTGGCTAGTCCAAATGTACTTTTGCAGACCTCAAGCGACTCTGTGGTGTGTGTGTGCAAAAAAGGCCCCTTGCGCATTATTGAGTCTTCCATACAGCAGTATGGGAGACACCATAGAGCACATTGACACCAACTGCAGCAAGATTATGTAATTTTTTGGTGGTGGTCTGTGGGTTCTCTTTTGAACATTCTCTCCTCTCCTGTGCCTCTCTGATATTATTTTTGGTCTACCACTTCTGGTCATACAAATTGTGTTTTTGGTTTTCCATTTACTCAGGTCTTCACAGTGGAAAATGATGACAGATGAAAGCAGATGAGACTCTTTGTAGCTAAATCAGGATGTTGACCCACCTTTTCTTTTAGGTCATATGAGAGCTATTTTGAGGCCCCCCATTTGCGACTCTTCATGGAAGATGGGCAAATATTGTTAGTTTGGAGGTCTGCACAACAGAATGAAGTTGCTGATATAAACACCCAATCGTTTATAAATACATATTGGAAAGTGTCATAGGTGCCCAGACCTTTTAATACAACTGTAATTTACTATTAGTAGGTGTTACGTCCCCTAGGGGTGGGATGGTAACACTGAGCTACCAAAGTGAGGAGAAGTAGACATTGTTGTGGTGAAACATATTATTTAATACAAATAAAACAACATACACTCACAAAATGGAGGAGGTAGGGAACAAAGGTGTGTGCCAAACAAATGAAATAATCATAACAAAAAGCGGGCCTGTCCTAAAGGCGATAACTAAAACCAAACACAATACTGAAACCAAAACCTCACTACCATATCTAAAAAAAGTAGAACCAAAACTTACAAGGGGTGGCACAACCCAACTATCTAGTGGAGATAACAATCACAACTACGTGCATGCGTGTGTATGGGGATCCCCCTGTGATCTAACCCTACCCCCTTACCACCAAGCTGAGCATAACACGTGGTTCACAGCAAAGACCAGGCTTGAGAGAGAGACCGCAGGAGTCCGAGCTCCTCCTCTTGAAGGGTTCGGACGCCCGGTTCGAGGCCGCTGATTGGCCAGGGCCATAAGCCAGGAGCAGGCACAGGGTGTTGAGGATCCGTAATCAACCTGTGAATGGTTGAGGATGAGAGGAGAGAGGGAGAGAAGGGGGGGAAGAAAACACCTACACAGGCACGGCACGTAACACGTGGCGTAATTATTGTTGCTGTGTATAGTGCTGTTAGATGATTGTAATCTCAATTATTTATTTTTTTACTATACTAAATACACTGGGGCTTCTCTAATCCTAAGTTTTAAAGTGCAACACAAACAATCCAAATGGCCATTTAAACGTTCAGTAAATAGTTTTAAATGCTCAAAGTTTGTAAAAATACAACCCAACAGCTGTCATTATATGCACAATGAATTACGTGCCACAAATATTGCAGTTTGATCTCTATAAAGTTCTCTGTCTGTCTATCTATCTCTTTATCTACTTGAACTTTAAGCTCTACTGAGCATCTCACCTGAAAAGAAAAATGACATTAGCCCAAGCCTTGGAGCTCTATCAGAACTTGAGCACTGATTAATTAGACAGTGCACAATCAGAGGGGACATCAGTGTTAGCTCCTCATTCACATGTGAATATTAAATGTGTTAAAATGCATAATTCTGTGCTATTTAGTTATTTTTAAGTTATCATATTCAGTAATTGGTTATTTAGGAATCTATCACAGGAACTTTTGAGTTAAGTTTTATTGCTTAATAGAACCATTATAAAACATATCCTTGGTCTTGTAGATGACAGAGTCCTCGCTTCTGTCTTGTGCTTGTCCTATGCATCGGCGGCAGCAGAAACAGTAAAACAGTGGGACCAGTTACTTAAGTGAGTGCATGGTGGTAGTGTGATTATAGAACAGGGTAGAAGAATAGGACTGCAGAGTCAATGTACTCATTATATGTGCAAGATGAAATGAAAAATCCCCCCAGCAGTCTAGGCCTTAGCATTATCTCTTTAGGCTGTTCATATGGGGGCATGCCTAATCTCATTTAGGCTATACTATAGAGGTGGGTTTTAAGTCTCACTTTGAAAGAGGAGATAGAATCTGACCCTCCTACTGAGAGTGGGAGCTGGTTCCACAGGAGAGGAGCCTGGTAACTAAAAGTTCTACCACCTGTTCTATTTTTATTTATTTTAGGGATGACTAGACTATTTGGTTGGTATGAGGTAATTAAATCACATGTGTATGGTGAGGCTTTATTATTTAGGACCTAGAATGTGATTAGGAGTATTTTAAATTTGATTCTACTTTTTACTGGGAGCCATTGTAGCGAAGCCAAGGCAGAGGTTATATGTTCCTGTCTTCTGGTCCCAGTCAGTAGGCGTGCTGCTGCATTCTGGACCAGTTGAAGGCTTCTCAGGGATTTATTGTGGCATCCTGACAGAAGGCAATTATAATAGTTCAGCCAATAGGTTGTAAAGACATGGATTAACTTTTCGGGGTCTGCTTGTGAAAGAATTTTTCCAATTGTTTTAATGTTACGTAGGTGGTAGAAGGCTGTTCTACAGAGTTGGTTGATTTGTTCCTCTAAGGATAAATCCTGATCTAACAGGACACCCAGGTTCCTTGCTTTAACACAGGGGACTGGGGTAGTACTACCTATGGTTATACTAAGGTTTGTACGGTGGCCCTGAGGTGCAAAACACTTTTACAAATAAAAAAACAAAATTACATTTCAGAAAACAAATTTACAAAAACTGCTGCTGGAACCATAATTTCCTGAAGGATACTTCTGAGGGATTAATAAAGTTCTACCTATGAATGTATCGGGCTAAAAAGCTTGCTTTTCTTCCTCTCCCTCTGTTTTAGATCCATTATTCTCAAACTGTGTCTTTGTCATGAATCACTACTAGCCTGTGAATGTATCCATAAAAATGCAGTTCATGCTCATTCACTTTATTCATATTTACAACTCTCTTTAATGAAGCTGTAACAAATGAAGACACTTTGTCGACATGCTACACCGTTACAATAAAATTTCTTTTCCACTCATTGCTGAGTAATTTATTTTAGTTTCAGTTTCAGTTCAGTTGACTGCCAGGACTCATCCTTCTGTAAATGGTTCCTCTCCATGACAATGTCCAGGTACTGATGCATGTTGACATCCTCACATGGAGCTTCAGGGAAGGCATCCAGTTCAGACGGTCTGATGTGAAATCCACACGTGGCCGTGAGGTGCTTACAAAACAAGAAACACTTACAAATACAAAAACATTTATATTTCAGAAAACATTTTTACAAATTCTGAAACAAAAATACACTTGTGAAAAAAAGTTTACAAACTCGAAAACACTTTTACAAACTCCGGAAACACTTTTACAAACCCAGAGACAAAATTTCAAGTAACTGTTGCAGCCGGAAAAGGAATGTCCCAAATAACTCTTATCCTGAAAAGGAACGTACCAGCCAACCCATCAACATGGATGGTAGGCAAGTGGCCTTTTGCCCCCTTTGTAGCAAACACATTAGCAGAATAACGCGCTTTGGTGTTTCTTGCAGTCGGTCTTTGGAGATATTAAATGGTGTGGTGGAAGGTGCATCAGTACCGGGAACATCTTGTCAGTCGGAAAATCCCGTACGAAGTAAGTGAAGGTCGTGAATCAACAACATAAACAGTGGTATTGGTCTCGTTCATTTTAGCAGAAGAACCTTGTCTGTCTTACAAGCAATTACAGACCAAAAGAGGGACATGGGGCTAAACAAAAACACGTCCAGGTTGGCTTTACTGTCTGTAATACCTTACTGATGCTTTACTGACTAGGGATAACTCAAAAATTGATCTATATAAGAGAGCATAATAATTGACAGTGCAATACTTTCATAGATTTTACAGTATCTACCACCCCTTCGATTACACCTCATGAAACCCCAATTCACCAACAATTAATCACATAGGACACATTGGATAAGACACTATCCAGTTTTTCTGTCTTCAACCTCTTCTACCTTCAAGACCCAGGGCTGCCTTGTGGTTCATTGTCATCTCACTCACAGTTTATCATTTTTTAGATAAACATTGGATTGATGGTGCAAAATGGCAGTGATCTGAAACCTCAAAGGGGGAAAACACTTCCGTTATTTGTGGACCCAGAGATAGAGGCACCTGATGTCTTAAAACAAGCGGTCCATAACATGAGGACTTTTAACAAGAACACACCAGAAGTTGTTTTCACTTCAAGGACAGCAGCAGAATTCAATAGAGCTGACACTGTGGTAAGACTTTCTTTTAGTTATTACATAATCATTAACAATATACATCTATGTCATGACACCTATTCGATGTATCAATGAGTGACTGTTAATCAGTAACTGAAAATAAAGGAAAGAGTAATGGAAGCTACTTATGTTGTTGATATTTTTGTTTTCTGTCAGGTTTTTGAACCACAAAATCAAAGTACTCCCAAAAAACACAAGTACAGATGATATGTCAAAACATCAAAGAGATGTAATGAGGGATTCCAATTAATAATGTTATAATTTTGAAATTTTAAACATGTGTCAGTGATGCTACATGAATTTTAGCAACAGGCTATCCACAACTTCTTGCTGGTTTTCCAACAGTAAATACACAGACCTGTATGCACCAAATACAGGTTTCCTCATGAAACATTTGAAAGACCTGCCCAATTTTGATGGACCAGAAAGACATCGGTTCCTGGTTGTGAGGGCGGGGCAGTGGTTAGAGATCAGCTGCGGCTGGGAGAGCGGACCAGTGGTGAAGCTGACACTGTACTGGGCGCAGGTGAGCGCAATTCTTTTAATGAGATCTCTCCCTTTATTAGTAGGAGCTGGGACCACAGGGAGAGAGTTGAACTGTGTGACACTGCAGTTGCTGTGAAGCCGCTTGAGACGAGACAGAAGCACAAACACTGCATGCACGGGACTGCCCCGTGAACTTTGTGTTCAGATTAAACAATTGAAACGTTGTCTGTTGTCCGTGAGTCTGTCCAGAGAACCCAACACATCACATTTTGGCGCCCAACTGAACTGGACAAAGGATGGAACAACGGCAGATCGATGTATTGGCGACGATGATGGGGGAAGTCGTAACCATGCATCGGGACCAGGTGGTAGCTCACCGTGAGCAGCTGGCAGAGCTGCAAGCACAGACGGGGACTCTGACCCAGCAGCTGGCGCAGATGAGGCAGTCAACAGTTTCCTCATCGACCGGAGTCTCCCTAGCAGAGTGGGCGGAGTGGGCGGTCTGTCTTCTTCCGCTGCTCTCCAGGGACGCACAGACCGCGGCGCTGGCCCTACCGACGGCCGCGAGGGGGAGTTACCAGGACGTCAGAAAGGCGGTGCTGGATCGCCTGGGTTTCTCCCCGGAGGACCATCGTCGCCGTTTCCGAGGAGTGAGGCTGCGACTGACGGACAGACCGTTCATCTACGCCCAGCAGCTGCGTGATTCGGCCGCTAGGTGGCTGCAGCCGGGGGAGTCGGCGGGGGAGACGAAGATGCTGGAGGCCATAGTGGTGGAGCAGTTCATCAGGGGTCTTCCGCCCAGGACAGCCGACTGGGTCAGGTGTCATCGGCCGGACAGCCTCCAGGGGGCAGTCAGTCTGGCAGAGGATCACCTGGCAGTTCATCCCCAGCAGCCAGGAACGGGATTAGCGAGACCCGAGGGACGCCCAACGCCGATGCCCCGACGGAGGACAGTGACCCCCTCTACTCCCGTTATGAGCCCCCAGCTAGAACAAAATTCCCTATTAAGAACTTCCGCTCCTCTGTTACAGGTCCCGGGCGCACGGAATGCTGTCTCAGCCCCACAGAGAGCCGCTCAAGCGTCTGGGCAGGAGTGTTGGGGGTGCGGACAGCTTGGACATGTGCGCCGTGACTGTCCATCCATGGAGGTGGAGCAGGTGATCCGAGTGGACGGACCCCCAGCGCCCCTCCCCCGGTCCAGAGGGACATACAGCATTCCGGTAAGGATCCAGGGGTGTATATATCAGGCAATTGTGGATTCAGACGGTCAGCAGTCTCTGATACACGAGAACCTGATTCAAACCGGGGCTTTGGATAACGGGGCTGTGGTGAAGGTTAAATGTGTTCATGGAGATGTTCACCGGTACCCTGTTGCATCTATTGGGGTCCGTTATAAGGGGGAGAAGTGGCCCGTCCGTTTTACGGTCAGCTCTCGGCTGTCACACTCTGTGGTATTAGGAACTGATTGGCGGGGATTCCACAGTTTATTAGGGGACTGTTCCTGGTCATTGAGAAATGATAGTGTGGGCACAGTGCTGAGCACAGACTCGGAGCGGACGCAGCGGGAGCGTGCAGAGCCAGGGGCAGCGGCAGAGCGCGCCCCTCTGTTCAGCCGTACTGAGGATTTCCCGCTAGAACAGGCGCGTGACAGCGCCGTGTTGGACCGGGTGGCCAAAATTGATGGCCAGCTGGTCCAGCCCGGCGCTACATTGTCATTTCCCTATTTTTCAATGATCAGTGACAGACTCTACAGAGTGTGTCAGACGCGTGATGGCAGCGAGTGTGCTCAGCTGTTAGTGCCGAGGAGTCACCGGCAGGTGATTCTCACATCGGCTCATCATCACTCGATGGCATATGGGCTGCCAGAAAACATTAGACCGCATCACGGAACGATTTTACTGGCCAGGCATTCAAGGAGATGTGCGCCGCTTTTGCGCGTCATGCCCTGAGTGCCAGAGGGTAAACCCGCCCGCCACACCGCGTGCCCCACTGCGGCCATTGTCGCTGATGGAGGTCCCGAACATATTGGAATGGATCTAATCGGGCCATTCCATTGCAGTGCACGCGGGTACCGGTTCGTTCTGGTAGTGATAGACTACGCCACGAAATATCCGGTAGCCGTGGCACTGCGCAACATCTCTGCAAAGAGTGTTACGGACGCGATCTCCGGATCATCTCGCGGGTCAGGATCCCGAAGGAGATCCTGACAGATCAGGGAACGTCTTTTATGTCACGGACCATGAAAGAACTATACAGATTATTAGACATCAAGTCTATTTGGACCAGCATCTCATACAACATCACATAGAAACACCGCTTGGTCTGACGGTGCGTTCACGGCCGTACCGTCTTCCGATACACAAACGTAAAGTGGTGCAGACGGAGTTAAAACAAATGCTGGAGATGGGAGTGATTGAAGATTCACACAGCGCCTGGAGCAGCCCCGTAGTTCTGCGCCGCTACAGTGGTTGCGAAGGTGTCCAGGAACGTCTGTGGATCGTCCATTGACCCCATTCTCTGCAGGGACATTCCTTCTAGGGAGACTCCGGTCGATGAGGAAACTGTTGACTGCCTCATCTGCGCCAGCTGCTGGGCCAGAGCCCCGTCTGTGCTTGCAGCTCTGCCAGCTGCTCACGGTGAGCTACCACCTGGTCTCGATGCATGGTTACGACTTCCCCCATCATCGTCGCCAATACATCGATCTGCCGTTGTTCCATCCTTTGTCCAGTTCAGTTGGGCGCCAAAATGTGAGGTGTTGGGTTCTCTGGGTTAGACAGTTCTTGGGGCTCGTGGGGTATTACCAGTGTTTTATCCCACAGTTCGCTGACTTGGCCAGCCCCCTGACGGATCTGACCCGTAAGAGTGCCTCAGATCCGGTCCAGTGGACGGAGCAGTGTAAGCATGCATTTGAGCAGCTGAAGCGGGCTGTCTGTGGTAAGCCACTGTAGTTCACACCTAACTTTTCTCTCCCTTTTATGCTGCAGACTGATGCGTCGGGCAGAGGGCTGGGGGCAGTGTTGTTCCAGCGGGTGCGGGGCACCGACCGACCTGTCGTCTACATCAGCCGTAAGCTGTCCGACCGGGAGAGTCAGTACAGCACGATAGAGAAGGAGTGCTTGGCCATCAGATGGGCGGTCAGCGCCCTGCGTTATTACCTCCTGGGACGCCCATTCACTCTCTGCTCGGACCACACTCCGCTCCAGTGGCTCCACCGGATGAAAGACAGCAACGCCTGGGCCCCATTTCCTGTCAGAAGAGCTTGTGCAAAATCTTGCTGGCCAACCTTTAAAATCAACAGATAATATAATAACTGATGAGGAAATAGGGACCTCTCCCTGAACCGACACCTTAACGTGGTGGAGGGGTTTGAGCATCCAGATGAACCTAGGGGCTATGTTGTCTGGGGCTTTGAACAGGTTCCGAGGGAGTGGGAAGACATTGAGTCTGAATGGACCAGGTTTTCCTCCTCTATTGTAGAAGCAGCTGTTCGAAGCTGTGGACGTAAAGCCTCGGGTGCCTGTCGGGGCGGCAATCCCCGAATTCGGTGGTGGACAACGGAGGTTGGGGATGCGGTGAAGGACAAGAAGGAGTCCTAACCGAGCCTGGCTGGCTCGGGGGACTCCTGAGGCTACCGACAGGTACAGGCTGGCTAAGCGGGCCGCAGCACGGGCAGTGGCGGAAGCAAAAACTCAGGCTTGGGAAAAGTTCGGGGAGGCCATGGAGGAGGATTATTGGTTGGCCTCAAAGAAATTCTGGCAAACAGTCCGGCGCCTCAGAAGAGGGAAGCAGTTCCCCGTCCACACCGTTTACAGTGGGGATGGGGAGACCTAGGACACGCTGGAGCGACTGTGTTGCCCGGCTGGCCTGGGAACGCCTTGGGAGATAATCTGGAGGAAGTGTGTAGGGGCAGGGAAGTTTGGGTATCCCTCCTCCGAATGTTGCCCCCACGACCCGGCTCCAGGTAAGCGGATGAAGATGGATGGATGGAAATAGGTAAAGCTTTTCGAGAGTTTGTTTCATGCATACAGTTTGTTGGGAAACACCATGGTTACACCATCTCTTTTTGTCTTTCAGATTGAAAATGTGTCCTCATTGGATGCTCTGAAAGAATGCATCATAAAACACAGCACTGTGTTACAAATGGCAGGATGTTTGAGACAAGTGACCTCTGTGGAAGAAAAGGACATTGTGGCAGACTACCTTTGATGGCATGTTATTGTAAAGAACCCCGCATGAAATTTCTCTGCGACGTCTATCAGTTGGTCCCTGTGACAAATGTGTTCTTTGGTGTTACAACTGATAGCCTACATGATATCTGTCTCTCCATTGCCTTTTGTCTAACTATAAATGCTCATTCCAACCTACTCTCTGTGTCATTTGTCCATGTGAATCCATTTGATCCTGTGACTGTTCCACAATTCAACACACTCATCCAAGTCCTTCTGAATAGTGTCACCAAAGCAGTATCGCAGTAGGCACTGATGCTCAAGACTGCCGTTAAAGTGTCCAGAATCTCTAAGGTCTGCCAAAAGCTCCATCCAGAACTGACTCCTATAGAAATTGATAAAATAAATGAGGAATTTAAGCTTTTATTTGCACATGAGTGTAATGAATGAATGGGAAATTGACTTGATGGCCACTTACCTCCCTTTTCTAAAGAGGGACCACCAGGACTCAATCATCTGGTTGTTTGTGGATGAACCATACGTATGGCTAGACGCTCCAGAGAAGTGGTCTGCACTGCATTGCAGCCATGTACCCGTTCTCCGTGCCGCAATCAGTCGTCAGTCTCATGGGTATGACAGTGAGGTTTCGCACACATTCCAGAAAATAGTGACCAATCACAATTGGGTCATTATTTGATGGCCCACTGCGAAGCCAGAGCACTTTGCGTGAAAATCCATCCATACAGCTGGAAAGAGCCAAACCAAATGGCTTAAGTTTATCATTACCATTTGCTTGCCACATATAGTTCAGTCCCATGGAGTGGTAGGTTCTTCTGTAAAACCTTCTGTGTGCTCTTCTCTCGCACTTTGAGGATTAGGCTCCTTAAGCAAATGCATCACACGATCTCCCTTAACTTGCAGATCGTCCTTTTGTTTGAGTACTTGCCACGTGGTACGGTAGCCAAACAATTGTCCAGGTCCATGAAGTTCCAGTCGGATGGCCCCAGTAATGACGTTTGTTGTGGGGTACTCCTTTCTGTGATAAAACCCGGCTGCATTCAGTTTGCTTTTGAGCGACCTCAAGCTGATGTGAACATCGTGTTAACTTGACATCATGTCCACTATTACAGTGTATGAGTGTCCCTTATGTCCAGATGCAGTATATCTGGTCCTTCTGTGCCCGTCGAATTTAAAAACTCCAAAGTCAGACCACAAAACCACATAAGTGGAATAATATGTTCACCACAAAACGTACAAAACACTGCTTGGCTGCCATCCATCAAGGTTAGTTCTCTTCCGGTTGGGGCAGTTACTTAGGACATTCCTCTTCCGTAAGAAATTTGTATTTGTAAATTTGTTTTGGGCTTTTGTTAAAGTGTTTCGTAAATATGTAAATTTGTCTTGAAAATTGTAAACATGTTTCCAGATTTTGTTTTCATTAATGTATTTTTGTTTCAGAGTTGGTAAAAATGTTTTTTTAAATCCAATTTGGTTTCTGGTTTTGTTGATTTCTTTTCATAGATGTATTTTTGTTTCAGCGTTTATAAATTTGTTTTTTTAAATGCAAATTAGTTTTCATAAATGTAATTTTGTTTGCTGATCCTTTAATCCCAATATCTGTTTCCAGTCTATGTAACAGGATCTCATGGTCAATTGTGTCTAACGCTGTGCTAAGATCCAGAAGGACCAGGATAGACGCCAGTCCTTTATCAGAGACCACAACAACATCATTTTGTGTGCTGTGTTGGGTTCTAAACACGGATAGACATTTTTCAAATAAATTATTGCTATACAGATGATCACACAATTGGGGAAAAAACAGCTTTTTCGAAGCCTATAGTTATTTAGAATTCTAGCGTCCCAGAGAAGGTTTTTATTGGTTTTCAATGGTTTAATTACTTCTATTGGCCTATGGGACACAGCCACTCAGTAGGGACATATTTATTTGTTGTAAACTTTGTAGCCTATTTGGGCGAGGGCCTCTTTAACAAATCTAGCTGGTAAAATATCCAGCTGACAAGTGGTTAATTTAGCCAAGGAGACCAGTGACCTTAGTTCAGTGAGATTTAGAGGGGTAAATTCATTTAGTTTCAGAATTGGAGTCACCATTGTGTCTAGGTTGGTCACACTAGATTGGTTTTTTCTAGCTCTGATTTTGTCTATTGTACCATTAAAAAATGTTTAAAAAGTCATTGCAATGCAGCGATAGAGGTATCTTTGGGTTGATTACATTATGGCTCTAAGTCAGCCTGGCTACATTGCTGAAAAGAAACCTAGGATTGTTCTTATTTTTATTTATCAACTTCGAGTAATAAGCAAATTTAAGTAAGTATCAAAGCTATTCCTCCACAAGACATAGTGACTGTCGTTTTGTGTCGAATGCCACGCTCTTTTGAACCATCCGTGTCTTTAATTCTAAGGCACGAGTTTGGGCACTATAGATTAAGATTAAAATTAAGATTAAATTCATTTTTTGTCATTGTGACTTCGTGATTCACACCACAACACACAACAATATTTGGCATCTGCATTTAAACCATCATCAAAGTGAGCACTGGGCAGCTTTCGAGCGCCCTAGTAGCAGTCTGTGGGGACAGTACCATGCTCAGTTCACCTCAGCAGTTACTTGGTAGGGGGATTGGAACCAGGGACCTTGCAAACCCAAGTCCTCTTCCTTAACCACTAGGCCACCACTGCCGCCTGGGGTGGGGGTCGGGGGTTATTTTTGGGACATAGTTTTCTTTCTTATAGGAGCAACAGTGTCTATGGCTGTTTTTAGAGTTAACTTTGTTTTATTTACTATAGCATTAAGTTTAATCTTTAAGTTTTGTGGGGGAAATGGTCCTATAGCTTTCTGAAACAGCGTAACAGAAACTTGAAGGACGAAGGAGAGCTGAGTTGTTCATGAAACTGCTGCACGGAGCTCTCGTGACTGAAATAATGGTGTTGTTTAGAGTTCAGTGAATTATCGGCTACAAATTCGAAAGTGATGAGAAAATGGTGGGACAAGACCCCATTATGACAATCTGAAAAAATGTTTTAGAATTATTTGCAAATGTATTAAAAATAATAAAAAAAACTAAGCCATGTGTACATACAGTATGTATTCACAGCCTTTGCTCAATTCTGTTGTTGATGACTTGAGGCAGCAATTACACCCTCAAGTCTTTTTGCAGCACCTCTCAAGCTCTATCAAGTTGAATGGAAAGCATATATGCACAGCCATCTTCGGATCACTCCAGAGATGCTCAATTGGATTCAAGTCTGGGCTCTGGCTGGGCCACTCAAGGACATTCACAGAGTTGTTCTGAAGCCACTCCATTGTGATCTTGCCTGTGTGCTACAGGTCGTTGTCCTGGTTAGAGATGAACTGTCTCCCTAGTCTGAGGTCAAGAGTGCTCTGGAGGAGGTTTTCATCCAGTCTCCGTACATTGCTGCATGCATCTTTCTCTCTATCCTGACTAGCCTCCCAGTTCCTGCCACTGAAAAACATCCACACAACATGATGCTGCTACCACCATGCTTCACTGTAGGGATGGTATTGGCCTGGTGATGAGTGGAACCTGGTTTCCTCCAAACATGACCTGGCATTCCCGCCAAAGAGTTCAATCTAAATCTCATCAAACCAGAGAATTTTGATTTCTCATGGTCCGAGAGTCCTTAAGGTGCCTTTTTGCAAACTCCGGGCGGGCTGCCATGTGCGTTTTACTCAGGGGTGGCTTCCGTCTGGCCACTTTACCATACAAGTGTGATCGGTGGAGTGCTGCAGAGGGTTGTCCTTCTGGAAGGTTCTCCTTTCTCCAGAGAAACACTGGAGCTCTGACAGAGGGACCATTGGGTTCTTAGTCACCTCCCTGACTAAGGCCCTTCTCCCCCGATCACTCTGTTTAGATGGCCGGCCAGCTCTAGGAAAACTTCTGGTGGTTCCAAACTTCTTTCATTTATGGATGATGGAGGCCACTGTGCTCATTGGGACCTCTAAAGCAGCAGAATATTTTTTGTACCCTTTCCCAGATTTGTGCCTTGAGACAATCCTGTCTTGGAGGTCTACAGTCAGTTCCTTTTGACTTCATGCTTGGTTTGTGCTCTGACATGCACTGTCAACAGTGGGACCTTATATAGACAGGTGTGTGTGTCTTTTCAAATCATGTCCAATCAACTGAATTTTATGCTGAATGCGTTTAGCATTTTATTTTTAATATATTTGCAAAACATTCTAAAAAACCTTTTACATTGTCATTATGGGGTGTTCTGTGTAGAATTTTTAGAACAAAAATGCATTGAATCTAAAAGATTTCGGGTTGGATCACAGCACTAGTTGGAGAAACCAGGTCTCAATAGAAGCACCAGAAAATGGAAGAAAGCGGTCCAGGCGAAGAAGTGAATGACGCCGTTGAGTGGTCAATGAGTTTAATCTCAAAGAGCACTCAAAAACACTCAAGTATTTGGTCCAAAAACATACAGAGTAAAAGGCAACGTTTGGAGAGAACAAAATCAAAGGAATAGCAAAGCGTAGAAAATTCATCTGCAATTCTACAAAGAAATTGAGTGAATTCTTCTTCTTCTCCTTTCGGCTTATCCCGTTTTTCAGGGATTGCCACAGTGAGTCAACAATTTCCATCTCACCCTGTCCCCTACATGCTCCACTCCAACTCCTTCCATGTCCTCCCTCACCGCATCCATAAATCTCTTCTCCCAGTGTAACCACTGTCCCCCCTCTGAACATGTCCAAACCATCTTAATCTGACTTCTCTAGCTTTTTCTCCTAACCTTCCTGTCTACCTCGTTCCTGATCATGTCCATCCTTGTCACCCCCAAAGAGAACCTCAGCATCTTTAACTCTGCCACCTCCAGCTCTGCCTCTTGTCTTCTACCTATTCCTAGTGTCTCTAGTCCATACATCAAGGCTGGTCTCACAACTGTACTTTAAACCTTTCCCTTCACCTTAGGTGACACCCTCCTATCACAGATCACTCTCTATTGTTGTTCCATCCTGTACTCTATTCTTCTCCTCTCTTCCACAGTCTCCACTGCTCTGAACAGTTGAGCCTAAGTATCTGAACTCCTCCACCTTCTTCACCTCTGCTCCTTGTAACCTCACCATTCCTCTGTTACCCTTTTCATTCACACACATGTACTCGGTCTTAGTACGACATTCCTCTTCTCTCTAGTGCAAACCTCCACCTCTCTAAGTTCTCTTCTAGCGGTTGCCTGTTCTCACTGCAGATCACAATATCATCTGCAAACATCATGCACCAAGAAGACTCCTGTCTGATCTCATTTTTCAATCTGTCCATCACCAGAGCAAACAAAAAGGGACACAGGGCAGATCCTTGATGAAGTCCCACCTCCACCTTAAAGTCCTTTGTCCTTCAAACAGCACACCTCACCACCGTTGTGCTGATCCATACATATTCTGCACCAGTCTAACACTTCTCTGCCACTCCTGACTTCCTCATACAAAACCACAGTTCCTTCCTTGGAACTCTGTGATAGGCCTTTTCTAAATCTACAAAAACACAATGCAGCTCCTTCTGACCCTCTTTGTACTTCTCCATCAACATCCTCAAGGCAAATATTGCATCTGTGGAACTCTTCCTCAGCATAAAACCATACTGTTGTTCAATCTAGCCTCAACTACTCATTCACAAGTCTTCATGGTATGGCTCATTAACTTTATCCCTCTTTAATTGCTACAACTCTGCCCATCACCCTTCTTGTTGGCACAAGAACACTTTTTCTCCACTCCTCAGGCATCTTGTCAGTCTCTAAAATTCTTTTGAAGAGCCGAGTGAGAAAACTTACAGCTTCTTCCCCTAAGCACCTCCACGGGAATGTCATCGGGATCGGCTGCCCTTCCACTCTTCATCCTCTTCAGAGCTTTCTAATCTGATCTACCTTCTCTCTGCTACCTGCTCCTCATTCCTACGCTCCCTATCATTTTCCTCATTTAACAACTCCTCAAAGTACTCCCTCCATCGTCCCAGCACACTTTCCTCACTGGTGATGATGTTTCCATCTCTGTCCTTAATTAATCTCACCTGCTGCACATCCTTCCCAGATTGATTTCTCTGCCTGCCAATCTGTATACCTCTTATTCTCCTTTCTTGGTGTCTAACCTCTCATACAACTCCTCGTATGCCTTTTGTTTGGCCTTGGCCACTTCCCTCTTCACCTCCCTTGCCCTCTCTCTGTACTCCAGTCTATTCTCCTCTGTCCTGTCACTATCCCATCTCTTCTTTGCTAATCTCTTCCTCCGGACACTCTCCTGGACCTCATCATTCCACCACCAGGTCTCTTTGTCCTCCTTTCTTTGTCCAGAGGAAACCCCTAGCACCTTCCTAGCTGTCTCCCTAATGACTCTAGCTGTGGTATCCCAACCATCTGGGAATTTCCCACCACAGCCCAGAAGTGCTCTGACTTCTTTTCCAAAGTCTTCACAACATTCCTCTTTCCTTAACTTCCACTACTTGATCTTCTGCTCTGTTTTCACCTTCTTCCTTCTCACCTCCATAGTCAGCTTGCACACTGCCAACCTATGTTGTTTGGCCACACTCTCACCCACCTTATAGTCACTTATTTCCTGCAGATTACCTCTTCTACAGAGAATGTAATCTACCTGAGTGGACATGCTCCTCTCTCTTTTGGAAATAGGTGTTTACCACAGCCATTTCCATTCTTTTTGCAAAATCTACCACTGTCTGTACTTTCAAATTTCTATTTCTAACTCTAAACTGACCCATCACTTTCTCATCCCCTCTGTTCCCTTCTACATGGCCATTGAAATCTGCTCCAATCACCACTTTCTCTCCTCAGATGCTCTCTACAACTGCTATTCCAACAGTCATCTTTGCATGCAGCGTTAGGTTATGGACACATCTATTTTGTTATTAAACACTTATTGTATTTGACAGTGATTCTTTATGTCAGATGTTTTAAATGCAAATGCTTAGCAGGGCAGTGGCCTAGTGGTTAAGGAAGCGGACCATAAGGTCCCTTGTTCGAATCCCCCTACCGCCAAGTTACCCTGAGCATGGTATCGTCCCTAAACACTGCTCCTCAGGCGCAGGCTCAGCCAGCCGAGCCCCCTGCTCACTATGGTGATGGATTAAATGCAGAGGCATAATTTCCCGAAGGATACTCCCTAGGGATTAACAGCTCTAATTATTATTATTATTATTACAATTCAAAAAGATTGAACATTCATAAACCACAGCTATGCCTTCTCTTAAAAATGTCAATATTATTACAAACTCTCTCAACTCTGATGTTTTTGTCACTTTCACACCAGGCAATTCCTAAAGAGCAGCCAAGAGAGAAAAGAGATTTCTTCCAACTCAGTCAGATAAAGAGAACAAATTATAATATATGTGTGCTCCCTGAGCCTTCTCAGTTCTCCCCAAAGGTGTCATCTTAAATGACAATGTTCTATGCTGGCCTGGAGAAAATAGTTGTTAGCATGCCAGATAACGTGAACCACAATGAGGTAATCATATTGTGATGCAAGCTATGTTGTAAAACAAACGCTAAATTCAGAGCAGTGCATTTTATGTAACGTCGAAATGTGAAAACAATAAGTAGAACAATGGTAATAATATTGCATAGTAAGATAAGTCAAAACTGAGGGACTCACTGACAAGGTTTTCTGTACATTTGCCCAAAATATATGACCATTTAATATTGTCAATATAAGTTCAACACATTGCACTTCTCTAGCTGTACAGCACTAGCTTGGTATGAATTGTAGTGTTCAATGATTGAAAGATTAATTAGTAATCTCAACAAGTAAGGACTTGCTTAAAGGTCATTTTTGATTAAAAGAAGCATGGATGTTTTACAAGACCCCTCCACCTATTGCCTTATCAAGAATGTAATGACATGGCTTTGTCATTTCTCAAATTGTATTTTTGCAAAGCAGCAAGGTTACTTATGACTTTTAGGCAGTAGCAATTGGGATTTTGATTGAGTTGTTTGATTTGATTATTCTGTCTATTAGGAGAACGATTTGACAACTGAGGAAACAGATAATGAGCCAGCAGACCCACCAAGCACAATGATGGAGGCATCCCTAGAGGTAATTAATGTTAGTTGTTTTGTGACCCTGCAATTTCAACTCAACTTCAAAATTCTAAGCAAGGTATATTGGTTTATGGATTAATTAATACCTTCAATTTACCTTAAACCACACAGCAGTGATTATAAATTAGATAATATCAGGTTAATAATATTCAGTAATTTTTCTTGTAATATTTACATATATAAATATTGGCTTGTTTACAGATTTGCCCAATTTGCTTCCAATCCTTTGCTTCTGATGTCCTCCAAGGTCACGTGAGTGCCTGTGTTGTTGGGTACGATATTTTAATAGATTTTTGTAAAACATTGAAGGGAAGACATGGTCTGAGTGGAGAGAATGATATGTAAAATTAGGTTTTCTAGTCCTGTTTTGTGTTGTAAATTCTCCTTTGATTGTGGTTTCTTCCTAACATAATAGATTGTAATGTTTCGCCCTGTGTAATTGCAGCAGAAATTCTATGAGTGCTTGAGGCTAGTTTAGGTTTGGTTTGACAAGCTTGACATTAAGAACTCTATATGTAAAGGTTCAGCACTTTGACCATGTATTGGTTTGTGAGAGGCATGTTTATTTATTTTTTCTTTGTCCTAAAAATGGATGAAGCTGACCAAACAGAAGAACAAATTTCCGGTGAAGTTGTGGTTCCTTCAACTTCAACAACACAAACAGAAACATTATCAGCTGGTAATTTGTGGTGAGTAATAACCGTTTTGGTATAGTTAAAAACTTACGGTCATTTTCTCCAAATCGTTTAAGTAAATGTATTCTCAGGAAGTCTTTAAATGAATGCCCCCAAACTATAAAATGGATATTCTATACCTATTTCTTAAAGTATCACTGGGGAGACCTTTCACTTTATTTTTCTAAATACAGTTACAGGAGGACTGAGGTAGATCCAAAGAAAGTCTGAGATTTGTTTAGAGAGGAAACTGTGTGAGGAACTTTCAGGTTTGTCTGTCTCCTTCCTTTCCCCTGCTGTTTGCTGATGTTGGGCTAATCATTGTGAACACAGTCACCTGTGTCTTTGTAATTAGTTCTCACTCGTGTCACCTGGTGCCCTGACTATATATACCCCTCTCCCTCACTCAGTCCTTGTTGGATCATTGTTCGTGTTTGGTTGTCTGGTGGTGATGTTTGTCATGTTGGAAGATGAAATTGTTCTGTAGTTTGTTTGGGCTGGAGAAGCCAATCCATTTAGTTAAAGAAAGGAGTATATGTTCAAGAGCCAATGTTAGCTCACTTAACTTGATTTACTTTAATAAAAATCTTGAACTCCAAAGGAAGGATTCCCAGTGCTGCATTTGGGTCCAACCTTGTCTTCAACGAAGATCAAAACGTAACTTTGATTTCTTTCTATAAGCAGCAGTATCCATTAAAATGCAAGCTGAGAGGTATTGCCAACCAAATGCAACTTGTTTTTAGGCAGGTAGATGACGGGATACTTCCCTGACAGCAGACCGCTCCACACTCTGTATAGTTTCGTTGGTGGCGTCTTGGAAACTTTCCGTGAAATATTTTCTTCGAGAAGGGAAAATTCGACGAGCTAAAACATCAATCTGTAGCTTGTCTCTGGGGTTTTTAAACAGCACCATATAATTGGAGTTTAAACTGATGGTGCTACTGTATTTACCCCGATGAAATAGATTCTGAGTCAACATCATGACCGACATATTCTTATGATGATGGTATTGGGTGAAAATTTTGACCACCTCCGGATGATCTGAAGCTTGAAAAATAACGTCGTCCAGCACCACCAGGGTGTCCACAAACTCTTCAAAAGAATCGGGCAGTCCTTGGATAAATTTAATGTCTTTATTCGTCCTGGATAACCCCTCGTACATGGGTTGAAAAGATATATAAATCCAAACAATGTTTTCAAGAACAATACTCATCGTTGATTTTCTATTTTCCAAAACACTCTTTACAAAATAGGTTTTCCCACATCCACTGGGCCCCACAATTATACAAGAAAAGGGCACACAAACTTTTCAATTTTTACAAATAAATAATTACTACTACGGTAAAATACAATATACATGAAAAATAAAAAAATAAGGAAGGTGAATTAAAAATAAAAAAAGAAACCAAAAAACCAAACATACAATCGTACAGAGAAAACAAGAAGATAAATAAATACAAGCAAAAAACAATCTAATAGCCAAAAGGCAGAGTCGTACTGTCAGAGAAGAGACGTCTCTTATCATAGCCCACGTGGAATTTCTTCTGAAATGATCTGTTTTTTAACAAACCCATTCTTATCTCTCTGAATAACGTGCTGAGGGGTCTCAAGTTCTGCCTTCTTCATGCCTCCAAGATAACTCTCGACCAGACCGCTCACGCTGTCAAAATTTACTCTCACAACACTCGCAAGTCTGTGTTATGCCCTTCATTTTGATTACCACCTTCTTCTTGGTCACGGTCTGGTAGGCGTAGCTCTTGGGACCTGCGGCGACAAATTCTGGAATGGTGTCAACCCCCAACTCGTCCGTTAAGTCCCCCAGGTAAGGACCGAGTTCAAGAGGACTCTTCACCTCCCTCACCACGTGTAGTGTAGAGAACATTCCATTGCAGCCTCTCTAAATACCATGCAGCTTTAAACGGGCATAGGTGGTGGTAAAAGCGGCTACAAAGATGTTATTTGAAATACCAGGAGGGACAACGCAGTTCTTGTTATAGGTCCTCTGAACGAGAGCCACGTAGCCTCTTTTATTTTCTCTCCTATTGATTTTAGTTGGTAAAAAAGAAACGTGTCTGAGCTCACGTTGACCTGAAAAAACGGCGTTGAAAAACTCATTGGGCCTTCTGATGAGTGTGGTCTGTACCTGGTTTGTTCTCTATGCAAACTTTCCCCAGAAGCTGTTGAGACAGAGTTTAGATACCTGTCCCTTGGCCTGATTTAACTCGATTTTGGAAGGATCCAGCTTTATGCCATGATGCCTCTTGTACTCAAGGACATATCGCCGTTTTGCTTCCTCGTTGTCATTGGTATGGGCGGGGTAGCCGGAGGCTTCCTGTTTGCCTTTGAGAAAGGTGTGGATGTAACCTGTGAAAATGTTGTCACTGCTCTGCTCAAAGTGCCATACCTCAGTGATTTTACCCTTTCTATAACCCAGCTCTAGAGCTTTGTTAAACTCCACCGTAACCCAGACCCCTGTGAGAGCCCTCGCCTCCTCGTCATGTTGACACAGACCGTCTTGATGGTTAATTTCTGCACAGGTGTGAAAGAGAGTGAAGACCAATTTACCCTGTGATGTCTTGTGAGGCAGAACAGGCAAATAGAGCTCTTGCGGCGGATACAACACGGCTCTGATCAGTTCAAAATAACTAGAAGGGTCATCGAAATTCTTACTGATCTGAGGATGGTGGCGAGGATAGGCACAATTGGCATTAATGTAAGGATACAAGGATGTGACGTCAACGTAATTAACAATTTATCCAGGGGAGGCACTGTAACGCAGCCTCAAAGCGGAAGTCTGCCCCCCCGTAAAGGGCAGAGCGAGGGTTTAGCGGTTCCGGAGCAGCATAGCTCTGTAAAAATCTTTTTACCTCGACTTTTGAATACGATGGTGCGTACGCCATAAACGTTCCGCAACTCATGCAATCTCACCTCTGTAGAGGAGTGCATGTGACCGTAGGGAACGCGTGTCAGAGGACAGATCTCATTTGGCCTGTAACATAAAGGACATCCATGGAAAAAAACATCCTAGAAACTCTCAGAACCATTTCACACCATCTACCTCAGCACAGCCGTCAACGAAGTAAGGACCAATTTGTTTTTCTCCCCCCGTCTTCAGAGCATGTTGAATACAAATACCATGAGAGTGAGCTTCCCACTCCAGCCACTGGATGAAGACGTCCGAAACAGATTTGGACGGACGTCTGCAGTTGTCTGGGGAGGGAATGGCTAGAGTGTTTTTAGGGAGAAAATTGGTAAGAAACACTTTCATACATGCAGAAGCTATTGTAATGCAAATGAAAGGGTCCACTCTAGTTTCAGCAATAAACTGATCCCTAAATTTTAGACACTCCATCAGAATGTCAACGTCGTTTTGACAGTAGTACACAGCCTCTTTTTGAAAGTCAAATGAGCCATGGGGGGAGACCCCGTTGTACCACCTTTCAAATTTCTTTCGACGAGTGACATGTGCTCTACACTGTAGTCTGAGGGCGGTGGGTAAGGACCCGTGTACTTTAAATGGTCCAATGAACTGAATTTGTGGGTGAAATAGCCTTTGGCATGGTCCTCAAACCCTAACGCCGCCGGCATTGCGCTGAGGTGCATGGTCAGAAAAGATGGACAATAAAGATTCAGATTCAGATCCTTTTATTGCCATTGTGCAAAAGAAACACATAGGAATTTTACTTGGTGTTCCAGTGTACAGAAGACACAACCGGACATACATGAAACAGACAATGTGGGGAAAAAAAAAAAAAAAAAAAATCATTATCCACAACATACAGACAACGCCACTTCTTAGCAATGAGCTCATCTTTTAACAAACTTTGGAGTATTCTCTTACCACCGCCTCGAGGGTTCCGGATCACTTGGGCTATCATTTCTAGTTGCGAGCCTTGGCTGATTTCCCTGTTGGACTGCATCAGCCTGGCTTACAACCCTTTAAAAACCTGCACAATGTTCCGACCCCCCTCCTCAGAATGATAAACCACGTGGTCTCTGATTTTATCTCCTACAATCTCTATCTCTGTTGAGCCTGGAGACTATGTTGAAGGCATCGGAGAGCAGTTTTCAAAGGTTGTAGAGGGTCGGGTTGCTGATACCGTTCTCGATGCCGGTCATCCAGGTCTAGGAGAAGCTGAAAAGCGTTTTCCAACGCTTCCAGAGGATCAGTCCTGGGCTCTGGCCTCTAATTAATTGTTGCAATAGCGTCTAATATGGCATCCGGAATACCGCGTTGTTGGTCAGGCATTGTGTTTTTCATTCTTTGTTTTTATTTATTTATTTTTTTTACAAACCGATGTCTTTCGCTGTATCTGCGTAGGTACGTAGATAGAGGGTGTGTGCTGCCGTAAGTCTATGGAGGATCTTCTGTTTGTTATAGAAGCGTAGTCGTCTAATCTTTCTCAATCTTCCCTCTGAAGAAAAACAGATGAAAAAGATGATAAAGAGAGAAAAAATCTATTATCTCTTCCGAGATGTTGTCGACTAAAGGTTGATGGGGTTGAGGAGGAGGAATGTTGTGCAGAGAAGAAAAGTGAGTTCTAAGAGAGGGGTCTAATCATGATTTTTTTTTTTTTAAATGACTTTAATATGTTGAATGGAAGAATAAGTTGTTTTCTTTACCTTCGCGTTCCTCCTCTCCAACTGTTTTCGTCAGGTAGACTCTCAGACGTTTCCACCTCCACTTGTTTAGGCGAAACACCCTTGTTGTCAGATGACTCCTCCCTCTGAGCGTCGGTCTGATTTCTCACAACTTTAATACGGGCATAAACCCCCTCCCCTTCCTGCGTTGCCGTAACAATCACGCACTCTTCGTCTGTCGGATCTGCCGGGTTTACCTGGATTACGGTATCCTGGACCAGGAGTTCGTCAGGGGTGATGTCGGGGAGAGGGCCTCGATAAACGGCCGGATTCTGGATAAGCCTGGATCATTTTGTCTGTGAATTTAGAGAATAATGTTATCAAATAATTATTTACATTTAAATTTAATAAATAAAATAGAAAAAAAAAATTGAAATATTGCAGTATATAATTAGTCAGATAATACTAAATACTAGAGTGAATAAGACTGTTCCCACTGTGTACATAGTATTGCACTAAGTTTCGCAGAGTCTCGAGTTGAAATTACTGATCTGAGCGTCGGGGTAGACTAGTCTGTCTCCGTCTTTGCACCCAGGTTTTTTATACTGTTCGACCGCTGTTTGAACCTTTGTCTGATTTAATCTCTGCTCTGATCTTTACCATAGCTAGACGCGAAGGTGTGAGGTGAAGAACGGGTATCCAAATTGGTCGGATCGTCTCAATATGTAGACGTTGATTCGAACATCAATGTAGAATTCTATGAAAAAGTCTATGAAATATATTATTGTAAGGATGTGATATTCAATATTAATGTTACTTTATTTTCTCTGTATAACCAATTATCTAGGCTTATTCTCTCATAGTAAATAAAATAAAAAATACCACGTTCACTCTACACACAAATGTATTACACAGTCAATGTTCAGTGTTGCAAAGTAGAGTTATTTTTAACCCACGTTATTCCAAGAAAGATATAAAACTTTAGTTGAAGCTACTGAGAACATTTTTTTTTCATTCCCTCCTTAAACACAACTCTTCATTTTATTATTTCTACTTTAATTCTACTATAATTCAACACGTTACAACATTCAGTAAGATTAACTCAAAAATTTTTTTAACTGTCTTTAATATTGAGAGCCGAACTTCAAAGACTTTGCCGACATTGCTGATGAGAAAGGTGTGTGGGTGCGGGGGTGTGATCTGATAAGAACAGCGAGAGAGAATTTTAAAGTCCTATTCTCTCTTGGGATTTAAAAGAAAGCCTCTGGTCAAATAACACCTACGTTTTTAACAGGTGTTGGAGGCCGTGGTTAAACTATTATCAGATGCTAGTATGTTAGTGTTAGGGTTAGGACCTAGAACCAGTAACTCAGTTTTGTCGGAATTTAGCCACAAAAAGTTACGGGTCATCCTGGTCTTAATGTCATGTACACAGGATTTAAGCCGCTGTAGATCTTGTTCACTAGCCTTAATTGATAAATATAATTGAGTGTCATCAGCATAACAGTGGAAGTCAATTGAATGTTATCTGATGACATCGCCTAATGGGAGCATAACAGAGGGTGAACAAGATTGGACCAAGCACTGATCCCTGTGGGACACCGAGGCTGAGCCTGGTGCGGGGGGACTGAGTGTTATTGATATGAACAAACTGATATCGGTCAGTTAAGTATGACCGAAACCATTTAAAGGCAGTGCCACTGATTCCAAGTAGGTTCTTCAGCCTCATCAATAGAATCTGGTGGTCAACTGTATTAAATGCTGCACTAAGATCTAACAATAATAGCACCGAGACAGATCCCTTGTCTAAAGCCATCAAAAGGTAATTAGTGACTCTGACCAGAGCAGTCTCAGTGCTATGGTTAGCTCTAAAGCCTAACTGGAAGGTCTCAAATAGATTGTTGCAATTCAAGTAATCAGAGAGCTGGTCAGCAACAACTCTCTAAGATTTTAGATATAAAACCCACATTTGAGATAGGCCTATAATTAGCTAGGACCTCTGGGTCAAGGGAGGGTTTCTTATGGAGTGGTTTAATGACGACAACCTTGAGATTTTGGGGGACATAGCCAATTTTAAGGGATAAATTAATTATAACTAATAAGAAGGTGTCAATTAAGGGGATCAGCTCCTTAAGGAGCCTAGTGGGAATAGGGTCTAAAATGCATGTGGAGCATTTAGCAGAGGAGATCATGGCAGTCAGCTGACGTAAATCTATTGGGTCGAATGTGGTCAGGGATATGCCAGGTTTACCAGCTACCTCCTGCACCATGGCATTGGAATGCAGACTAGCTGCAGTTGATATCAGGCGGCCAATTAAAGTTGCCCTAATGGTTACTATTTTATCATCATTAAGTCAGAGCTGCTGACATGAGCTGGGATGCTCTGCTCCATGGAGTTATGCCCCTGAGTCAGCCTGGCTACAGTGTTGAACAGGAACCCAGGATTATTCTTATTTTCTTCTATTAAAGAAGTGTAGTACCTAGCCCTGGCAGTATGGAAAGCTTTTCGGTACTTTTTAACGCTATCTTTCCAGATCAGGAATAAGTCACTGTCTCTGGATGAACGCCATCTCTCTAGTTTACGTGACAATTGTTTTAATTTGTGGGTTTCATGTGTACCAAGGAGCCGTCCTCCTCCTTGTAATAGCTTTAATAATGATTGGGGCAATTGAATCTGAGGTATTTTGGAGGGAGCTGGTAATACTGTCCACCAAAGAATCAATGTCAGAGGGACTAGCGTTATTACAAAGGTCCCCTGAAAAATGGAGAGCCGGGACTGTACTTAGTACCATTTCTAGCTTTAAGGAAATAGTGCCATTGGCTCTCAGTCAATTTTCGAGACCAAATGCATGCTTCAACATTATTATGCTCCACTAGTAGAAAGTCGGAGGAGATTAATGCATGGTCCGACAGACAAGGGTTTTGGGGAGAAGCAATAAGGTGTTCAGTTTCCTTTGCAAATCATTTTGAAAGTCAGCGGGACGGACACAATCTCTATGGGGTTTATATGGTTTTGTGTGGGTAACAGACCAGAGGGAAGCGCATAGGAGTGTGTTAAAATTGAGACCAGGTGGCAGAGCAGTAGTTTGAGTCAGGTGGGTGGTGAACTAATACACCGGACCAGATTACTTGACAGCTGAGCTGCTCCTTCCAACATGGGATGGATGCAACCCTATCCCTTGATAGCCAACATTTAAGTGATGATGAGCGGCTAAACAACTCATTTGCCAAATTGGGCAGGGGGCCGGAGAGAATTACAGAGTCAGACAGTGATTTTGCCACTTTACATAATGACTCCTAACTAGTTTTAGTGACCTCAGATTGACGCAATCCTAGGTCATTAATGCCGACGTAGATGACAATCTTGCTGTATTTAACCTTAGATGTCGCACACAGCTTCAGGTTGGACTCTATGTCGCTAGCTCTTGCGCCTGGGATACAGACTAGGGCCTCTGGTCTTGGTAGCTGTACTTTTTGCAAAACAAAATCGCCAATGATCAGAGTTTTACCATCGACGGGTGTGTCGTCGAGCGGGGCATAACGATTAGAAACCTGAAGCGGTACGTGGCCCTCTGAGGGCTTTGGTCAGGAACTATGCTTTCCTCTGACCATCACCCAGTGTCCCTGTTTACCCTGCTGCACGGGAAAAAATCGGGGGAAAGATAATGGGAGCTACACTCAGTGGCTCTGGAGCGGCTAAGGGCCCCTGGCTAACTGGAGCTAGGGGTGTAAGTTCCACTGCACGAAGCCTAGATTCAATCTCATTTAGCCTGGCCTCCAACCTATCCAATAAGCTACAGTTTTTACATGTATTATCAGAAGCAGAGTGTAGGAAGTAAGAAGAAAGATCAAAAACCAACTTACACTGCCAAGGTGTGATCCAAAGCTCAGCTACTCACTTCTGCTGCTGCTCGCTTCGCACTGTCAAGGTGTTGTGATCCGAAGCTCAGCTGCTGTTTTTATCCTCCCTGTTGTATTTGGTGGCTTTGGAGAAAGCCCAGTTGGGGTGGCCACAGGTGCTTACAGCCCCTCTAATGTGATCTTGTTCCTGAGCCTTGGCATCTTCCTGTAAAGGGGTGTGTCTGGCTCTGTGGTCTAGGGATATGATCATGTCTCATTTAAGGGTTTTGTGGATGGTTCCAATTAGGGATGGCCAATATATCGGTCCTCCAACATTATCAAGGTTTTTTTGTGGATTTGAGAACTGTAATTCTTAATGACTGCAAGGAGCTGGTCATGTGAGGGTGGAGGGTAAGATTTTAACACATTATCAGAATGCCTTTATTTGTCATTATACCAGCAGTACAATGAAATTGTAGCCATTCCAAGCAGTGCAAAGGCGTTATCACGAGGCGTTTCTCTGCAGCAAAGTAAAAAAAAAAAAAAAAGTAAAAAATTGCACTGTGAAACGACAATGCAGCAGCAGCTGTCTCTCCACCAAAATAATATGGCAAAGAACAGCCAAGAGCAAAAGAGTTAATTGCGGTTAAGAACAGGCAATCTTCACGGAGTCCATCGTATTGAAGAACCAGCCACTCTTTTCCGTTCAAGAGCTGGTTTTACTGATGTGGAGTTTTTCAAGCCATGCTATGTCATAATCATATTCAAAATAACAATTTCTCGGTCATTTGCCAGTGAAACACCGTTCGGTGCAGTCTCTCAAGGATTCAAGGAAGGTTTATTGTCATTGCAACACATGTTAGACATATGATGAACGAAATAAGTTACTCGGATCCCGGATCAGGAGAGAGGGAGAGGAAAGAGAGAAGAGGAGAGGAGGAGAGGAGAAGTGGAGAAGTGGAGTAATAGTATGGTGACGACAATTGCAAATTATTATTTGGAGTGGATGAGGCAACCAAACAGATGAATACAGTGCAGTTCTAGTGGCGAATTACAATGACAGCTGATGATTACAGTTACAGGTTTCCACCAGAATTCAACAGTCTAACAGCTTCGGGGAAGAAACTCTTCCTCAGTCTGGTGGTCCTGCTTCTGATGCTACGTAGTCTCCTGCCTGAGGGGAGGCTGACGAACAGTGAGTTTGCTGGGTGGGTGGAGTCTTTCATGATGCAAGAGGCCCGTTTCCTGCATCTCCTGTTGTAGATTTCTGTGGTGGAGGGGAGGCTGCGTCCTACGGTTCTCTGTGCAGCCTTCACTACCCTCTGCAGAGACTTTTTCTTTGCTGCTGAGCAGCTGCCATGCCATACAGTGATGCAGGATGACAAGACGCTCTCTACCAAGCATCTGTAAAATGATGTTAGGACTGAGCTTCCCAGTCCGGCACGCCTCAGCCTCCTGAGGAAGTAGAGACGCTGGTGGGCTTTCCTGATTAGACAGGAGGTGTTGGTCTTCCAGGTGAGGTCGTCTGAGATGTGGATGCCCAGGTACCTGTAGCTGGAAACAACTTCCACCGCTGTTCCTCCGATGTGCAGGGGAGGTGGGGGCCGTCTGCCCCTCCTGTAGTCAATGATCATCTCCTTGGTCTTGCTCACATTGATGCAGAGATTGTTTTCCCTGCACCAGCTCTCCAGTTGTTGCACCACTCGCCTGTAGTCGGACTCGTCATTGTTGGTGATTTGTCCAACCACAGCTGTGTCATCCGCAAACTTCATGATTAGGCAGCCTGGGTTCAGCGCTTTACAGTCGTGTGTCAGCAGGGTGAACAGGAGGGGGCTCAGCACACATCCCTGGGGGGAACCAGAGCTGAGCTTGATGGAGGAAGAGGAGATGCCATTGATCTTAACAGACTGCGGTCTGTCAGGAAATCCAAAACCCAGTTGCAGAGGGTGGAGCTCAGTCCGAGGGTTGATTGTTTGTGGACCAGTGTCTCAGGGATGATGGTGTTGAAGGCCGATGTGAAGTTCACAAAGAGTAGACGGATATAGGAATCCTTCCTCTCCAAGTGGGTCAGGGCTGTGTGTACCACAGAAGAGATGGCGTCATCTGTGGACCTGTTGCTGCGGTATGCATATTGGTGTTCATCCTCAGCGATGACAACGGTGGCCTTGATCATGACCAGTCGTTCGAAGCATTTCATGACTATCGGGGTAAGGGCTACCGGCCGGTAGTCATTCAGGCCTGTCACTGTGGATGTTTTAGCGATAGGAATGATGGTGGCGGTCTTGAGGCAGCTGGGGACCTGCGCCTGCCGGAGGGAGGTGTTAAAGATGTCGGTCAGCACATCCGTCAGCTCGTTTGCGCAGCCCTTTAGTAGCCGTCCAGAGATGTTGTCGGGACCAGCAGCTTTGTGTGGGTTGATCCTCAGAAGGGTCCTCCTCACTTCCGCTCTGGTCACACTGGGTGGCTCTTCTCCTGGTGGCGGGGTAAGTCTGGTGCTGCGGGGGGCGTTCAGATCCTCAAAGCGGGCGTAGAACCTGTTGAGAGAGTCGGGCAGAGAGGGATCAGTGGGGCATTGTGCATTCCTGGTGTTGTAGTCGGTGATGCACTTGACGCCCCTCCACATGCTCCGAGGATTGTTGGACATGAAATGTCCCTGGATCCTTTCTGCATATGTAGTCTTGGCCCTCCTTACGCCGGCGTTCAACTCTGTTCTGGCCGCTCTAAGCGCCACTCTGTCACCGGTCCTGAAAACAGCATCTCTGGCCTTCAGCAGAGACCTCACCTCTGCATTAAGCCAGGGTTTCTGGTTAGGTTGGACAGTTATTGTTTTGGCGACAGTAACATCATCAGCACACTTACCTATGTACCCAAGGACCGCAGATGTGTACTCTTCCAGGTCCACCTCCCCTTCATGGACAGCTGCTTCTCTGAAGACTTGCCAGTCTGTGGAGAGGAAGCAGTCCTGGAGCTGTCTCTTATACACATCTCAGTGATGCAGGATGACAAGACGCTTTTTGAGCAGGGGTCTATACACGGGCACCAGCATGATGGAGAGATGGTCGGAGAAACCCAGGTGGGGGTGGGGGACGGCTCTGTACGCGTTCTTCCTGTTGGTGTACACACGTTCCAGTGTGTTGTCACCCCGTGTCGGTATGTCGACATGCTGGTAGAATTTAGGCAGGACGTCTGTCAGGTTTACGTGGTTGAAATCCCCCGCAACCACGTAAAACGCCTCCGGGTGCTTGTGCTGCAGCAAGCTGATGTTGCTGTGCAGCTCAGTCAGCGCTTCCTTAGCTTTAGCGCCTTTAGCATCCAGTGGAACGTAAACAGCCATGACAAACACTGCCGTAAACTCACGTGGGAGGTAGTGTGGCCGGCACTTGACGGTCATAAACTCAATGGCCTCTGAGCAGTGACTGTTGTCGCCGATGTTAAAGTCGAGTTATCAGCCGAACCTTCCCGCATATTGAGCAGTTCGGTTCGACTGTAACTTTCTCTCACATTCCCACGAGTGAATTTGTCGAAGTTGGCCTCAGGGCCAACTGTGAAAGTCCGAGAATAGTATCCGAATCCGGGAGAAGCCGCTGCGATACTGCGCGCCGCCATCTTGGGTATGTCATGTCATCAACAAGAGTTGTTCACATTGTGGCAATGCTGAAATGTTTTTTTTTTTTGTTTTTTTTTCCTCATTAAGGAGGGCTTTTTACTCTTATACTGCAGCTGTTTCTATCTGTGCCCATTTACTGTATATATATATATATTTACTGTATATTGTTGTGAGGGCTGAATGAGCCCGGTTCATAATGTTAATTATTGTTTTTCTATTGTTTCTATTGAGCACCAGACATTTCTTGTTTAAAATAAAATGCTGCACAACGAATGATAGGGCTGTTCAGACAAAATGGTAAAAAAAATAAATGTCATTTTTCTATAACTTATATTGAAGTAGTGTGTTTATGTTGTACCTGTCTCTTATACACATCTAGATGTGTATAAGAGACAGATCCAAAGTAGATAAAAAAAAACAAAACAAGTTACAGTAAACTTACAGCAAGGTGTCTGCGTTTTTTTGCACGGAGACACCTGAAATATCTTCAGGACTCCCAATCAAACAAACCACAGACGCCCCCACAACAAAACCAACTCCCAACACAATATAATAATTCCCCCTTCAACATTGTTCTGGTCCAAATTATAATCCTGACTCCAAATCAAACCTTGAACCTCTAAACATCCTTTCACTCATTGAACTCCTGCAAAATGTCCCGAGGACAACGTGTTCCTGAATATGTCCCCTATGACTGACTAAAATGCAGAGCTACAGTTGTCATTGGCTACATCGACATGGATATTAAAATCCCTAGACTTGATAGAAACTCCTTGATAGACACACCGTGCTCCTGGACCATAGAAGAGTATGGGCCAGGAGCATGGTACACTATGGCGATTAAAACTGTCTTCCCTCTTTGGTGGGACAGACTGACAACAAGGCTTTCAAATGAATTATAGATTATGTCTGATTTAGGGGTAATTGACAAAGTACGGTCATAAAAGGCTGCCACCCCACCTCCACGACCAGAACCTCGAGGGATGTGAATGTTAGTGTGACTGGGTGGAGAAGCTTTCTTTAAACTAACAAATTCACCAACACGCAGCCAGGACTCTGGGAGACACAGCACATCCATTGAAAATCCAGTTTAATCACAACATTCAAAATTCCAGTAACAGAGTTGCAAATGATATGACAAAAAAAATACAAGAAAACCAACATCATAAAGAGTATCGACTGAACATTCTCAGTCGGTTGACAATGGGAGTTGGAGGAGCAGTGGGAACCTGTCACAGCCCAGTCCCACTGTAGCAGCTCACAGTAAAAAGGTAAATGTTACATTCAACTGATACAATCCTCTTATTTGTAAACAATACACATAACAAATAAACTGGCCCTTGAATAAAACACAGGGTTCAGAGTGATTGATACACAAAAGTAATACTTCACAAAAATAAATAACAGTTTGGAATGTATGATATAGTTTAAGGTTTCAAACATGGACTTTTATTTTGTAGTGTCACTTAGTTTATGCACATATGCATACAACGAGAGGGAAAACCATCAAATGACAATATGTCATACATATTCAACTTGCTCCAAACATAGTTGAAGCGAAATGTAAAAAAAAATAAAGAAATTGTTTAGCAGTATAAAAAATGTAAACAGTATTATTAAGGTTACTATTTATAACTTTAGTTATTATTTGGCAGTAGTGCTGTCTTCACGGACTTGCTTGTTGAAACAGCTGGAAGATGAGCACACAGTGCTTTGTCCACTTTTCCGTGGAGTGTACAGGATCTGAGGAGAGAGAAAACAGTTACTAAGTTAAAAAAAATACTTTTCTTCATTGAAAAAAAGACAAGCTTAGGGAAAAGCTTATCAATGGGCTGTCAGTTTTGAGTTTAAAACACTTTATCGTGAATCTAATATATGTTCTCCGAAAAAAAAACATTAACAATCTAGGGGCAGCAGTCTCCATGACTGTCATGACAGAAGGGAAGCAGTCGGGTTCCCGTTGTAGTGGTCTTTAGTTGCAGATCCCTGGGTTCTAAATGCTCGTGTCATAGGATGTGCACAGAGAGAACAACCACCAAATGGGGCAGGGAACATACATTTATACAAGATATTTTCCAAGAATAAATGTCTGTCTACTTTTTCTAAGAAGGTAAAGTCCAATATATATTTTTAATACAGCTTAAGCGTCTATACAGGTCCTGGACGGTATCTTCTAAGAATCAATGTCCATCCATGCCTTCTTTGAATCAAGGCTGTGGCTGTGTCACTGGCTGTGCCACATCTCTAAAGAATGTGTTATATGTCTATGTAAAAAAAAAATCTGTGGTTATAAGTGAAGCGGGTGTGGTGTGAAACTTTATGTACCTTATGAAACCTTGTGTGGGTGCATCCTGTTTGCAGGCCATACAAAGTTATTGAGAACGGTTTGAGCGAAATGACATTAGACCTTCAGAAGTTATGTGGGTTGGGACGATGCCTTGCTCAGAGCACCTCACTGGCAACCAGGCAGCTGGTGGATTAGAACCTGAAAGCGCCCTCCTGCTGTAAATGTTTTTCTTCGTTCAAGTACCTTGAGCTACATGTTTGTATGAAATGTGCTCTATAAATAAATAAACTCAATCTTGATCCCTATTTTTACCAAGGTTTCACACCGTCTCACACCATACTCATAATTTATTTATTATATTCTATTTCTTAACACTACAATTGACAAAATACAAAATAGATTTATATATTGAAGCCAAAGAATAAGTTAGAAGGTAAGTAGAAATTGGTGTGAAGATTCATTCATTATCATCCTCTTATTTGTAAAGCCTTACGGACCCGAGTCCGCCACTGCCGCCTGCTATTATATAAGTGATACTGATTTTAGATTTGTTGATGTTTCAAACTCTAATATGTAAAAAAAAAATCAGTTTCAGTTCAGACAGTTTCGTTTACCTGCAGTGTTGTCAGTCACTTCCTCTCGTCTGCTTGACCTTGTAACTTGTCCTGTTTCTATGTCCCTTTGTTCCGTTCCGCTGTAACAAGGTGGGCTTTAACAATTTCCTTGGCTTCATTACTTTTATGGTTATGTTCTTGTCTTTAGGGACAGATGGGGACCTAATTTTGGGTGGTATATACTTTTGTTTCCAGTTTTGATAAACAATTTCTTTCGCTGAATATTTAACAGGAGAAGCATTAAGTGTCTTTGCCTTGGGCAAACCGGCATTTATACTAAGAGTCTTTGGAGGCAGAAGCCTACTATTGCAAAAATACTTTTCTTTTTGTGAGCCATAAAGCCTAAGCATTAGCTCATCACTGGATTTTTTCTTTGGCGGATCCTCCTTGAATTCCAAATGTGAAATGACTGGACTTGAATCTCTGGATATTCTGTATTTTTTTGAAAAAGTTGATATTTCGTCACTCGTTGGTGCCTTCCGCTTTATCTCATTGTTCTTAAGGCTGATCCTTATTTTGAGGTCAGAAGTGTTATGTACCATAAGCGAAGGTTCTGGTTTATCTTTTGGGCGATTGCTTTCCTCATTCTTCTCAAGCTTTTTAAGGTCACTGCTGGAAATGCCTTTTGTTTGTTTAGAAATCGTGGCTGAAATATGAGAGTCATCTATTTTTACTGATTCTTGTTGTTCTGTCACAGACTCTGGGAACTGTTCAATATCACGAGAGTGGCCCGGAATTTCGACATCTACGATACTTGGCTGGTCATCCTTCTTGTTGCCATCAGAGCAACTCTTCGGCTTCTTTGGGAGGGAGTTCTCATTGTGCCTAGTTTTTTGAACACAGATTTCTTCAGCTGGACTCGTACACAACTGTATCTCTTTATCTGTATTGACATAAGTCTTCAACTCATTGCATGTCACAGAAGAGGAGAATTCATCATTGTAAGGAGTTGGTTTGTGATTTATCTCATCTGTCTCCTCATCCTCAATAAAGCCTGTTTCATTTTCCACCCTCTGGCTTTGCTGATTCTCACAGTCAAAAAATTTGGACCACCATGCTGAAATGCAGCATATTTTCTTTGTAGAATCAGTTTTCTGTTTCAGTGGTGTCACTATTACAACGTCATCATCACAAGTTTCATCCTGCACTGAAGTGTGTGGTTTCTCTTCCACAGCAGGTGCTTCCTTTACCGTCTCTTCCAGACTCATACTGTGGACTAACTCTGCAATGGCTTTGGCCTCCCCCGGGGGGTGGACTGTGATTTGAAAAGAGTAGTAAGGATCACTTGGTTCAACAGCAGCTGTGTCTTCATCACAGGATGGAGGTGTTGATGAAGTTCCTTCCACAGAGTCAACATGTCTTGGCTCAATTTCTTGGTCCAAATCCTCACTGTTGTTTGTCTCAGGCACTGCATCCAACTGGGTTTCACTCTCCCTTTGGGTGAACCCATTCACCAATGAATATGGATATCCAAACTCCTTATCGATGTCATCTACCATCTCATTTATGTTTAACCACGATGAGGTGTACGGTGGTTCTGTGTAGACGTCACCATCTTTAAGAACTTGGATATTTTTGATTTTGTTCACCTGACTTTGTTTCAGGGAGGTTATTATTGACTGACCTTTTTTTAAATTTGTCTTACAGAAAATTAAAGCAGCAGTTAACTGTTTTGTGTAATCTCCTGACGTGATCTGAGCCAAATCTTTTTGAACGTCGAAATGCTTGCATATCTCCTGAATAAAGGTTTTACTCGAATCGTTGTTTACCTGTTGTAATACCTGTTGTTTCTCCAAAAACTCTACACACCTCCTTAAGATGTCAAGTGTCCATGAAAACATTCTTGCTGAGGAAAGGTCAATTAGACCTGTCTCTTATACACATCTAGATGTGTATAAGAGACAGATTTCCATACCGAATCGGTCGGGCTGCTAACAGTGCTATTAATCTACAGCAGGGGTATTCAATTAAAACGCCAAGAGGTCCAGTCAGAAAAAAATTATTCAAATAAAGG
>JAFBJS010004896.1:73433-98133 GCA_016785265.1 Paraplagusia blochii
TCACTGTTGTTTCTCTCAGGCACTGCATCCAACTGGGTTTCACTCTCCCTTTGGTTGAACCCATTCACCAATGAATATGGATATCCAAACTCCTTATCGATGTCATCTACCATCTCATTTATGTTTAACCACGATGACGTGTACGGTGGTTCTCTGTAGACGTCACCATCTTTAAGAACTTGGATATTTTTGATTTTGTTCACCTGACTTTGTTTCAGGGAGGTTATTATTGACTGACCTTTTTTTAAATTTGTCTTACAGAAAATTAAAGCAGCAGTTAACTGTTTTGTGTAATCTCCTGACGTGATCTGAGCCAAATCTTTTTGAACGTCGAAATGCTTGCATATCTCCTGAATAAAGGTTTTACTCGAATCGTTGTTTTTCTGTTGTAATACCTGTTGTTTCTCCAAAAACTCTACACACCCCCTTAAGATGTCAAGTGTCCATGAAAACATTCCTGCTGAGGAAAGGTCAATTAGACTGTCTTTGCCAGCTGTTTCCTGGTCACCTTTTTCCGTCTCACTGTTATGTCTTAACGTTTTTGCCATTTCACTGTGATTGCCATTGGCCGTCGGAGGGATTTGAGAGGCTGGAGGCTCAGGTGATTTTGAAGCAGACACAATCATGTCATCATTGGTTGTTTTTTCCTGTTGAATACGCAACATTTGTCCATTTCTGTCTTGCAGCTCTGTGTTACATATGCTTAAATTACCATAATTTTTGTCAGAGGGCAGTGTGGAGTTTAATAAGGATCCTTCCTCAGCAGGGCACTCCTCTTGGGGCTTCTGGATCTCAGGAGAGGGATAGTTGTGATTAGCCTGGTAGCCCTCCTGGGATAATGGTTGCACCACAGCGACAGCCCGCGAGGATGAACAAGCAGAGGAAGCAAATATTTCATTTTGATTGTTTACGGCAGATGCCACAGTCTGGATCCCTTGAGTTGAAATACTTAAATTTAAACTCACAGGCTGAGATGCATCCACTATGGATTGAACAAGCTTTCCCTGGGAGAAGTTGTTGATTTGAGCAGCATTTGCACAAACATCCGATGTTGTGACAGAAGAGGGCGCTGCTCCGTTCAGACACTGAGGTTGTGAACATATAGGCACTGGTTGGTAACTCACATTGTTAACAGGGTATAAATCATAGAGGCCCTTCACAGTTTTTGCTACCTCCATATTTCTAGTGCCGGTTTGAAGCGTTGAAGTATCTACAGTTGATCTAGGAGGTTCTTTATTTGTCTTCCTCGCCCAATCAGTGGGTGGCACTGGCCTGTAGGGTTCAAAAGTAAATCTTGGGCTGGCCGCCATTTGAGTTTGAGTTTGTCTGTAACTGTTATTATGTGTGATTCTTGGGTCCGTGACATAACTGCAGGGTTTGTTATATCCAACTTGATGGCTGTTTGCATAGGAAGATACAGCATTGCCTGTGTATGGCAACTGTCCCTGAGAAAGTGAGGTATTTGAAGACCTGTATCCAGGCCAGTATTCAGCTACCATGTCCTTTACATTCTGATTCAACATCTGCCGATTTTCTTGATTTTGATTATAAAACTCATGGTATCCTCTCTTTTGCTCCTGCTGAATTGGTCTTTTCCAAGAATATGTGGTATATTGGTCTTTGTGGACAGTCTGATGAGGTTCCATGCTTACGTTGTGAGTGGTTTGAGTCCTTGAATACTGACTGACTGGTCTTTCGTTGATTGATGGTGCCTGATCAGAAAAATGAGAGGTTTGGGAATATGATGCATGATTCTGAGCATTTTGCCAGTAAGCATTCGATGCCCTCTGTAGGTAGGAGCTTGCTTCCACTCCAGATTGTTGGGGTGCAAATGAAGTATGGGTTATTGGAGAGATAAGAAGGTCGGTCAAAATTGGATTACGCTGTAAGTGCAGACCAGCTGTTTGGACTTGTCCATCCCTCATCCTAGGAAGATAAAAGAATATGAATGGTTACAATCACAACATGTTAATAAAATGTAAAATACTATAGATGTAAAAATGGATAGATACTCTTAGTAGCAAGTATCATGAAATGTAATGTAATGACTTTACATTACATTTCATGATACTTGAAGGTTGAAGCAACATGTGGTATCTGCTTCAGTGTTGATAATATAGAGATGTACAGTGAAGGAGTCTCTTCTGACACTTAATTTAGTTGCAAAAGGAAGAGTGTATAGCATCAAGACGTATAGCATCAAGTCAGACAACAGGTCTGCCTAGACTAGAGGACCTCCTCCTGAACATACCCATATCACCTGCTAATATTCTCTTTTGGATGTTTTAAGAGATGGAGAAAGACTTAAGAGGAGATTTATGGATGCAGTGAGGGAGGACATGGAGGTAGTTGGAGTTAGGATGCAGAGGACAGGGGTGAGATGGAAATTGTTGACTAACAGCCACAAAAAAGGGACAAGCCGAAAGGAAAATAAGATAAGAAGCAGAAGGTGGCGCCCTATGGGATGCATTACATAAACCCTCTCTTCTAATTTGGGGTTCCCTTGGGACCTGCATTGTACAAATCTTTGGAAATCCAAAGACGCCAGTGCAGTAGAGACCACATATACCCTCAGTATTTATGGACACTGAACGCTTAAAACCCTCCTTAGTAATTTATAGGCACAAAACACACCGCAAAGAAACTGTGGATGGTCAGTTCATGTCTAGGGCATGTGGCAAGAGGAGATGTATGGATATGGTCAGCTGCCTGCTTTAGATGTACCGTAATTTTCGGACTATAAGCCGCAACTTTTGTCACACAATTTCAACCCTGCGGCTTATGCAGAGATGTGGCTAATGTATGCATTTTTTCTAACTGCTCGAGCAGAAAAGGTAAGAGTGAGACAGGTGGTGACGAGGAAGACGCAAGTCACAACCGCCAATAAACACCATAGAAGAAGAAGAAGTATAACGTACGGTAACGCACTTTGTAAATGAATAAAATTACCATAAACTGACCCTCATCATGGAAAACGCAAAAAGAATGTGGCACATGGGGCTTATAGTCAGGTGCGACTTGTAGTCCGGAAATTACGGTAGATAGATAGATAGATAGATAGATAGATAGATAGATAGATAGATAGATAGATAGATCTCTATGTTATTCAGAATTTGAGAGTACCGTAATAATAATAATAATAATAATACATTCTATTTAAAGGCGCCTTTCCAAACCCATGATAATCCATTTTTACTCAGACAAACACAATTATTCCCCCATGGAATGTCACCCTACCAGGGGAGGGATGAGAAGTCATCCATGTTTCCTTCCCTGTCCTACACCTGTCTCTTATACACATCTGAAATCCTCAGATCGCTCACATCAACAACACCTGTCTCTTATACACATCTAGATGTGTATAAGAGACAGGTATTACATAAACCCTCTCTTCTAATTTGGGGTTCCCTTGGGACCTGCATTGTACAAGTCTTTGGAAATCCAAAGACGCCAGTGCAGTAGAGACCACATATACCCTCAGTATTTATGGACACTGAACGCTTACAACACCCCTAAGTAATTTATAGGCACAAAACACACCGCAAAGAAACTGTGGATGGTCAGTTCATGTCTAGGGCATGTCAGACAAGAGGAGATGTATGGATATAGTCAACTGCCTGCTTTTGATGTACCATAATTTCCGGACTATAAATTGTGTGACAACTTTTGTCACACAATTTCAACCCTGCGGCTTATGCAGAGATTCAGCTAATGTATGCATTTTTTCTAACTGCTCGAGCAGAAAAGGTAAGAGTGAGACAGGTGGTGACGAGGAAGACGCAAGTCACAACTGCCATAAACACCATAGAAGAAGAAGAAGAATAACGTACGGTAACGCACTTTGTAAATGAATACAATTAGCATAAACTGACCCTCATCGTGGAAAATGCAAAAAGAATGGGGCACATGCAGTTTATAGTCAGGTGCGGCTTATAATCCGGAGATTACGGTAATTACACAACACCAGACAACAGCAGGGAAAGGGAAAGACAGACAGACCTCACATCTTTACCTCGATAATGAAGTTTTCTTTTCTTAGAAACCAAAAGAGCTCATACAGAAACCAAGCATTGGGTGCGACTGCAGGACAGGACAACACGTTAACTACTATAACTAAGTTCTAAATATTTATGTCGTAAAATACGATGAAATCTGATGTGTTTCCACTATAGCTGACATGAATTTAAGATGCATCAGCTAAGTATGCATGTTCCAACTGCTGAACTCATATTTTGTTCTTCCTCAGACTTATAAGTTTCTGTGGTAAGATCTCTGAGTGCACTTCCTGCACAGCTGTGCCCATTACACACTCAAGTATCAGAGTGAATAAATAGGCAACAATAAAATACGCTTTCATAAAAACACGCAAAGACCAGGTGCAAGAGTTTTATTTTCCTCACCCAGATTGGATAAGACACTTCAAAACTAGATATTGTAGAAAAAGATGTCTGCAAGTGCAGTGGACCAGGACACACATGTCTGTCGCAGGAGATTTATTGCATTAAATCTTTCTGACTGTGGGAGGTCCAACAGTGGATCTCATCTGCACTCAAATCCTGCATTCCGATTCAAACTGGTCCTTTTTTTCACACGTACACTTATAAACATGACTCTTTCTCTGAGCTCCTCATTCAACTGCCATGTTATGTCTAAATAAGGAGAATGGTATTTGGATCTGGTCATCCTGACCTGCAAGCTTTTTTCTTTCTTCTGGTACTTCTGTAACTACACAATGTTATCCCCTGCTCTTTCCTGTTGTTTACACAGTAATCCAACACATGGACAACTCCTCTCACCCAGTGCACCATACACCCCAGCAGTGTGAGTCTAAATCACTTTTACCAAGGGCTCACATCAACAACACAGTTCCCATAGGGGACAGTTGTAAATGGAAGATAGACAGAGACAGACATATGTCAGAATCCAGCATTAAAATGCTTAATGATCTGTTTAGTAATTCAATCAAATCAATGTTTAAATGTTTAAAATGATCAGAAAATGATGCATGATTAAAAGCAGAGTATAAATGATAAAGAAAGAAACAGTGTAAATAATTATATGAGATTGTTAGAATAATTCTAAAAGTTATCCCAAATTTGTCATATTACTGTGTGCTGTTGTTACCTGCTTTCATCCTTGTTTTTATCTATTTTATATATTTATATATATATATTTATTCTCCCTTGTCCTCATTGCTCTTCTGTTTGCAACTAAGTCTCTGTCAGCGGAGACTTCTTCACTCGACATCTCTACATCATCAACACTAAGCCACTCTATCATATCAGCAATCATTGTTTTGCTGCAAGGAGTCAAACGAAAAGTAAACAAACCAAGAGTAATATAACCAATACAGGAGTAAATCCTTTGCTATTAAGGTTCAAGAGTAGGTCAGTGTGCACTTCTACAGACCAGCAGACCTTGTTTAACAGCATCTCTGGCACTTAACTCACAGATGGTTAAACCTAGTTTACAACCTTGAAATCTAGTGAAGAAAATATTATTGTAAGGAGTCCTGCTTCGGTTTTTATCGTTGTTGAACATTATCTTACCATTGTCAGGATCTTTTGCTGGAAGGACCTCATGTGTTTAAGTTCAATATTAATTCAAGTTATGTTGATATTTAGCAGATAATATTCCCCACAATATCTATCTACCTGTTTGGTTCTGCAATGGTAAAAAGTGTATTTCATAAAACGGCTGACGTTTGCTTTTGTTTGCTTCTGACACTTTTACTGCTGTTGTCTGTTTTGTTCAATGCCAACAACTTAACCACACGGGACAGGAGGTTGAAGCTGAGCCTTGTTTCCTGTTCTCCTCCACTGAAAACCGTTTCCAATTATAACACTTGCACAACAGAAAGTTTGAATCTAAGTCAAGAGAAGTTACAATGGGGACATTGGAAAAAGAGGAAGCAGGATGTACAAGTTGGATGATGTGTTTACCATCTGTTGCTTTGAGAGGATGAAGCAAGATGTACAAGTTCAGACATGCTTGAATAAAATGAATAAAAACGCTCCCTAACCGCTCGATCCTGTATGTTATCTTGTATGATGTTTACAGACAAGATATTTTATTTAGCGATAAGTAGTTAAAGAACCCACGGACACAGAATGTTTCCACCACAGTTCCCTGATCACTTACCAGGGGATTACAAGGATATAGGAAGGTATTTGCTTCAGACACTACAATACGATCAGGAATGCTAATGAGGATGCATAGCACGTAGAACAATTGAGTGTTTTGCATGAAGGTGTGAAAACACTTCACAAGGCGACCACTTCACACCTGCAGGACAACAAGGGCACTATCACCTTTGCTTACAGAAACATGAAGCGACTGTATACGCAGCACATATGTGCTTAGATACATGTACCCCCGCTAAAACATTTTCTGTCATTTATAGGCATCAAACATACACGACACATGTGAATGTTCAGGTCATTCGTGTTGTTAGCAAGACGACAAACAGGAGGAAACACATGGATATGGGAACTAATTTGCTTCAGACACTGCAAGATCAAGTGTGATTTTAATGTGGGTGAACTGTGTTTCTCTATGTGTGAAGGGGAAACTGTAGTATGGTTTTTTGGGGGAAAAAAGGTTCCTGAAAAGAAGATCATAACAGGAACATGAAATGTCACGACCTTAGAGGTGACGCAGAGCTCGCCTAAACATGTGGCCCGAAGACAGAAAGATTGTAACAATAGGTCAATCAACGCCCCCAACTACCAGGGACAGTGGAGACTTCAGAGCTCTGTCATTTCTTGTTATCTGACTTAATACTTTGTAACTTGCTTTTATTACTTTTATACAAAGTAGCGGGATAGTTTTAAGGTGCACAGCCTTTTCAGTGTTTACGACCAACGCCACTGTAAACACAGGAAAAGCTGCGCCGGTATCAGGAAATAAACCAACCGTGTACAGGTTAAATTATCCCGCGTGGTGCTTTTCAGCCAATCAACTCTCGGCATTTTTGGCAGTTAACAGCGGCAGGCAGAGTGAGAGGGAGAGAAACAACCGCCACAGACAGAGACATGGAGAGAGAGAGAGAGTCAAGGGAGACGAGGGAAGCGGGTTCAGAGAAACTGAAAGTGTTTGTTAATTGTTGATTTGTTATGATTTGTTTGTTAAAGTGGTTGAGATCGTTCTGACAAGGTGTGTTAAAGAAAAAATATATAAGCTGTTGCTACACCTTATTTCTACAACATATGACACTCTGGCAAGTTGGACATGATGTTCCGGACCTGTATTTGAATATTTTTTTTCTGACTGCACCTTGGCGTTTTAGTTAAATACCCCTGGTATAGACGGTGAAGAGAGATAAACGCGAATAACGCTTCGCTTTATTATGGCGAAACGAACGGACAGTGGCACACCCACTCACAAAGCCAAAGTAAAACAAGTATTTGGGGTTCTTTTGAGATGGATTTGCTTCGTTTTGAGTGAGAAAGGGCTGCGAAGTAACGTAAAGTTTTCTTCATGTACTTCAAGCGTCACATTCAGCAGAAAAGTCATTTGAATGCTGTTGGAATTGTACGAAGACGCAAGATGGGAGTGCGGATTAGTTGCTGTTGTCATTTGATTCGTTTAAAGCCAATAAACTTGCTATGACCCCTGGTTTGATACTAGTGTGTGTAGTAACAGTGTGCACATTAGAGAAAAACTACAGTATATGAATGATATGAAAATGATATGAAAAATTAGAGGGAACAGTGAATACAACCTATAATTAAATCTGTATTTTTTTACTCTAAAAAGGTCCATACATCACCAGACTCTCTGCTGCAATTTAACACGTGTCTGCACCAATTTTCTTCTTTTCAGTCAAAGTTTCCTGCACTTGTAGTCACTACAGCATGCATTTTACGACTTCCAACGTTGTATCGCAATATTTAAAAGTAAATCTTGTCATTTCAATAAATGCATCCAGTGTTTAAAAAATGTCCAACAGCACGCATACTGGACTCATGTGGAAAAGCAACAAAAAAGCTTTTTCTAATGCAAAACAATTGTTAAATTGTACATTGTGTTTTTCCTTTTAAATAAAGCAAGGGTTCCTTCTATTTTAAATGCCCCGCATTATGCAAAAAGTCTGACAGTGAACTTACTTTATCCTGAGTTCTTCAAACTTCTACGTCCACTGGTCCTTGTAGTAAATATCAGAAACTTCCCAGTACTCCACAGTACTGTTTGTTAGTTGGTCCCTACATCAATTGGAGAAGAGCTCTGTCATGTGTCCGTCAATGAAGAGTTTGTTTTCAATGACTGTAGACTCAGGCGCAGGATTCAAATGTGAGGAGTGTAGGCGGGGCTAGTGCAGAGAAAGAGGTGGAGCCACAGGAAGGAAACCTATGGCACGTGAGCCAGATGTGGCTCTGTTGATGACATGCATTTCTTAAGGACAGGAAGGAAACAAAACTAAACTCTTTGTCACTATGATACACTCCACTTTACACAACAAAAATTCTTGTGTAGCAGCCAAAAGGTCCTTCTTCTTGCTCATCTTGGTTGAAAATGGTAGCCTGCTTTATAATGTGGAACCACTTTCTTTAGTAGCCTCCCCTTTAATTGGACTCACCTGCCAAACTAATTAGCACAGGTGTCTTCAATTGGTTTTAATGATATACAGAGACATGATGCACATTACCATCCATGAGTTTAAACTGATAAAGTATCTTACCAAACCACTGTTGAACAGGACTAGGAGCCCAAAGACTTGGGTTGTATGATATACAGGGTTATTTTTTTAGAATGAAACAAAACTAATATTCGCTGGTTACTATTATATTTAGATAAAAGTTTCTGTTCCTGTGCAAAGGTTTTGTTTCTTTTTCAAGCAAAATGCCCAAAGAATCCTTTTATTTGTTCCTTTCAAAGCCCTGCTTCAAATAGAGTCTAGCATATAAAAATATCTGAAATAAATTGACAGCTGTGTTAGAATAATTATAACAGATATCCCATATTTGTCATATTATTGTGTGATTGATTATATTACTGTGTGCTGTTGATACCTGCTTCCATCCTTGTTTTTCACTTCATTTCTAATAATACAGAACCTGAATATGAACTTTAACCTTTATAAGAGAACATGTGCTGCCTACCTTTGCCATAATCTTGCTCTCGTTTTCCTGTACTTCACCCCCAAAGCTGAAACATTGGTGCCACGTTGCACGCTGATGGGTTGCTGAACACTGACCACGTTGAACTTGTCCTATGCTGATAATGAACGCTGAACTTTAAACATTGTATAAGGAATGTTTTTAAGCATTAAGTCACTTTGTAAATAAGTGATTTCCCTACCCTTTAGATTTGCAACGTGATTGGTGTGACTAGGGACCTCCCGTCTTCAATAAAAAGCTTTACCTCATTTTTTAATGAACTTGTGCATGTTTGAGGTTGTTTCAACCTCACATTGTTTATTAGTTTATTAGTTTGGGAGAAGAATCACATTGTCCAGGGTTTCCTCCAAGCTAACTAGACTTGATGCTGTACTTCTTTGGAACAGTGTTGGCTTCTTTACTCTTCAACTCCAGTGACTGTTTTTATTATACTGTATGTTTATTTTTCATATGTAATATTTACTTCCTGTTACCTTAGGTTAAACTGTGTTACCTGATTAATAAACTATTGTAAGCCTATAAGTGTTTTGCATGTGAGGCGGAAATATGTGTTTTTTTTTGCAAGAATCAGGAAGTCTGTTACATGGCTATGGAAGGAGGGAAAAACCCATCTCATGCAAAAATATCTATGCAAGTATTTTTGGAAGTATATGTTTTGCATCTCAAGCTTAGTTTAACTGATGTCCAGTTAAACAGCAACGTCCACTGGATGTCATGCAGCTATTTAATCTTTCTGTTGTGGCTTTCTGTGCCATTTGAAAATAAATGACAAGTATTGTAGAAAATATACCTGTTTTGCTATAACTCAGTGGTAGAAAACACAACAGCTCCTTACAGTAATGATCCTGACAATACTGGAAATAATGTTTATTATCACAGAAATAATGTTCCAGCATAAATGATTGCTTATTGTTGCGAAAAAAATGTATGTTCCACCATCCTGCAGACATCACCCATGAGAGTATAGAATAGAATAGATTAGAAAGTCCTTTATTTGTCCCAAATGGGGAAATTTACATTGTTGCAGCAGCAAGACACAAAAGATAAAAATAAATAGATAAGAAACATGCAAACATGCTTCTGTTACTGAAGGAGCTGCCCAGTGCTGTGATGTTGTTCTGCAGGGGGGTGTCCATCAGAGATGATAGTTTGGTAACCATTCTCCTTTCTCCCACCACCTCCACTGGGTCAAGAGGACATTCAAGGACAGGGCTGTTTTTTTTTAATCAGTCTGTCCAGCTTCTTCCTGTCTGCAGCTGTGATACTGCTGCCCCAGCAGACCACTCCATAAAAGATGGCCGATGCCACTGCCGAGTCCTAGAAGGTCTTGAGGAGTTCTCCCTTCACTCCAAAAGACCTTAGTCTCCTCAGCAGGTAGAGTCTGCTCTGACCCTTCCTGTAGAGCGCAGCAGCATGATCAGAGCAGTCCAGTTTGTTGTTTATGTGATGTTCACTGGTGTTGGAGGAGATTGATTTTTCCTGCGAAAATCCACCACCAGTTCCTTAGTTTTCCCCCACGTCGATCTGGAGGTGGTTCCGCAGGGACCAGTCCACAAAGTCCTGGACAAGTTCTCTATACTCCTTGTCGTCGTCCTCTGAGACGAGGCTGAAGAACCCCTAGCCACAGGGGTCAGCGACCTTTTACACCCAAAGAGCCATTTGGCACCAGTTTTAATGTAAAAGAAAGCACTGGGAGCCGCAAAGATTTATTTTGTATCTAAAATGGAGATAACGCAGTATATGTTTTTTGTTACCTTTACCTTTATAGTTTTCTTTGCCTTAACCCTTTGTATAAACAACTATAGTGGTTGTTTTTCTTTTTCTTTTTCTTTTTCTTTTTTGCAACATGGTTACCTAAAAAAATCTCCTCCAATCAGTTGTGTTCAGCCCACGTCAAAATTGTTTCTGGTGTCGTTGGTATGAAGTTGAACAAAGTAGCTTTAACAATTGAACCTTGTTCTGTCGATCTAATGCAGATGACCGTGAACTGGTCAGTGTAAAGGACAGATGACCTTATTGATAGACTAAAATGTATATGTGTGTGTATCTTAACCATAACCTTTTGCTACATATCTTGCCAATGTCTTCATCAACTTACCCTGATAAAGCACAATGAGCTGTAGATCTTGTGTTGTGCTATGCAAAAGTAATTATAAAGAAACCATAAAACGACAAAAAGTTAGGCTTTCAAACATCCTTTTAATGAATAAAATAATTAGTGCATGATAACAGTGCATAAATATTACAGTATACAATATTAAATATTATTATATTTAACTTCATTGCTGTTTTTTAAGTCTGTTCATAGTGCTGAGTCATGCCGTTCAGACATATTACAGACATTACAGATGCTCAGGCATTTGCTCCGCGCTAAAAAAAAAATAAAATAAATAAAGGTCATATTACTGAACCCCCTGCCTGCTCTTCCCTCCTTTGTTCTGACAGTGGGAAGGGTGAAGAGCGCTTTGTTCCCCGTATGCACGCTCCACGACTGCGCGTATCATGAAATCACTTCGCCCTCCCTCCCCGACGTTTTCATATCCTCGCTTCAAAACTGCGGATAAATGGAACTTCTTCTCCTGAAGCACTGTGCACAATAATACACTTTCATTGAACACATACATTTAATAAACATAATTACGGTAGGTGTGGCTTGGGAAAATAATGAGGACGAGGGCGAAAAGAGACGAAATGTGGGATTTCGGGATGCCGACCCCTGTTTCGGGCAATAAAAATATTAAAAACGTTTTATTTTAATGTTACAAGTTTACTATAACCTTGAAATTCAGAATTATATTTTAAAATGAACAAACTAAAATAAAATTTCATTTTAATAAAATAATCATTATTTATTTTCCGAAGTCACAGAGAGTCACTTTAGAAGGATGAAAGAGCCACACGTGGCTCCGGAGCCACGGGTTGCCGTCACCTGGGATAGACCAAAGTCTTTATTATTATTATTTATTATTAGTTATTATTTTATTATTCCAGGCTGGACTATTGCAATTCTTTATTAGCCGGATGCTCAGCCGGTTCTCTGAGAATTCTGCAGCTTATCCAGAACACAGCAGCTCGTATTCTGACTAAAACTAGGCAGAGAGATCATATCTCACTGAGTTCAGTAAAATGACCTTTATTTTTATTTTTTTTCAGCACGGAGTTTCTGAGCGTCTGTAATGTCTGTAATGTGTCTGAACGGCATGACTCAGCACTATGAACAGACTGCAACTGCATGAAGTTTAATATAATAATATTTAATATTGTATACTGTAATATTTATGCATTGTTATTATGCACTAATTATTTTTATTCATTAAAAGGATGTTCGAAAGCCTAACTTTTTGTCATTTTATGGTTTCTTTGTAATTACTTTTGTATAGCACAGTACCTACAGGAGCTACAGCTCATTGAACTCCTTGAACTCCTCAAGACCTTCTAGGACTCGGTAGTGGCATCGGCCATCTTTTATGACAGCTGGACAGACTGATTAAAAAAGCCAGCTCTGTCCTTGGATGTCCTCTTGACCCAGTGGAGGTGGTGGGAGAAAGGAGAATGGTTACCAAACTATCATCTCTGATGGACAATCCCTCCCATGCCCTGCAGAACACCATCACAGCACTGGGCAGCTCCTTCAGTAACAGAATGAAACACCCTAAATGCATGAAGGAGCGATATCGCAGGTCTTTCGTCCCCGCGGCCGTTAGACTGTACAACAAACACTGCTCACAATAAACCACAAATAACCAGACTCAAAGTGCAATATCCCATCTATGTGCAATATCCATCTATTGTGTCAATACCATTCTGTTCTGTATGTGTATATTTTGTCTACTGTATATAATGTACAGTATACAGTCTATTTTAGTAATTTTTAATACATTTTTACATTGTAATTTTTTGTAATGTATGTTTTTATCTATCTATGTTTATCTTTTCTAACTTGCCGCTGCAACAATGTAAATTTCCCCATGTGGGACAAATAAAGGACTTTCTATTCTATTCTATTCATTGTGCTTTATCAGGGTAAGACATTGACATGATGACATTGGCAAGATATGTAGCAAAAGGTTATGGTTAAGATACACACACACACACACACACGTACATTTTTGTCTAGAACCGCCCCTGACTCACATCAATCTGATCTCATCAATAAGGTCATCTGTCCTTTACACTGACCAGTTCTCGGTCATCTTCATTAGATCTACAGATCATGGTTCAATTGTTAAAGCTACTTTGTTCAACTTTATACCAACGACACCTGGTCTATCCTGACGCTCAGAGCAACATTTACAACTCAAGACTGTCCCCTGACCCCTGGCCCCAAACAACAGCCAGGCAGGCACACACACACACGCACACATACGCACACCTCCACAACCCATACCCCGTACGCACATACATACAAGGAGGGGGTGCTGAAGAGGATAAAATAGTGGGCCTTTGCAGACATTCTCCAAGTCACCATGGCACTGACAACATCTTGTCTGCAGACTGAGGCACCTGTCTGGAAATGGATGCAAACTTTTCTGATGAAGGGTTTCAGGAAAGCCTGGTCGATGGATGGTCCTCCTCGATACAAGCTGGCTGATACCAAAATCATCTTATCTCTTACGTCTGACAAAATGGACTTGGATCAATGGAGGATCCAGACATATTTGTTTTGGGGAGATTTAACCCCGACTGCAGGTTATTTTGCACCATGATGCTATTATTAGTCATTTATTGGAAGGAAAAGATGTTGGGGGAAACTTTTCTGTAAAAAGGACTGTCAAAGATAACCGTACCCAAGCTTCCTAACACACAAAAGGCTAAGAGTCAAAACTCAAGTCAATAGATGTAATTGCAGAAGCGGGTACAGTGCAATGATTACATACAGAACTGCACCAAAGAACAACTTTGTTGCACACATTTTTGTACAGTCTTGTTGCATACATACACATGTGACAGTTACACCTACAGAGTTTTTGGGTTTTTCCACTGCTAAACAGTTGTTCCTTTTTTTATAATATCGAAACGAGACAGGACCATGTCTGTCATAAAGGTCATAAAGGTTACAAAGCAGGGCAAAGCACAAATTTAATATGAAAATAACACAGTAAGCAAATACAATAGAATTTTCCTAACAGGTAAGAAGCAAGTAAGAGCAAACTATCCCCCAAGATGCACATCTGTTCATCGGATGGGCGTGAGGATGAGGATTAGCACGAGGTTGATATTGGAGGCCCAGGAAATGATAAAGTGATTGCAGCCCAGATTGTTCACACATGGAAATGCATCAGTTCTTTGAAGAACCTTCATGCCGAGTGTATCTGAAAATGAGGAGGCTTTAAAAAGTGGTAAAATCAGTGATGGTAATCACAGGACAGTGCTGATATGAGGACAAATCCGTCTTTTCTAATCCATGACAAAGAAGTGCAGCACCTACCAGCCACCTACGGTCAAAGCCAATGTCCAACCATTATATATTGCTTAGTAGCTTTTGAAACAGAGAAGCAGAACATGGTCCATGTTTTTGACTCCCTCATGTTTTTACTGCCTTCCTGTTGCTCCCAAGATATCGAACTAGGTCCAAGTTTAAGGTCACTAATGGAACTATAAAAACACCAAGGTCGTAGATCATGTACTTGATCTTGCATAAAAAGGGGGGGGGGCATTCTCTTCCTCCTGTGGGTTCCCCCAGGGCAAGAAAAAGTAATGGGGGGGGGGGGGAGGGGGGGGCAAACATTTTTGGAGCGTGTACAAATTTTACAAGGAAATGTGAATCTTCAACTATGGTGGAGAATTTTGGTAAACAGAATAATCAACAATGTTAGTGTGTGTGTGTATTAAATGTTGACAGGATATGGAACAGGATGTGCTATTGTATAACAGCAGGATGAATTCTAGTACTGGTGGAGAAGAGAAGACCACTGGCCTGGCCATCCATTATTAGAATATCAAGTAAACGTGGCCAAGTCGCTATGACCTGGCTCTGAACAGACATCCTATTGTTTTGGACATGATTTGGCTTTGGTTCATGGTTTCCAAGGAAAAGTTCATGTTTTGGGAAATTATGTAACCGTGTTGATGTGAGTATATAAAAAGACCATGTCAGCATTTGGGGTTTGTTGGTAGGACTGCAGATGAGATTCGTTGCTGGACCTGCTGAGGTCAGAAGCCTTTTTAATACAATAAAACCACAGAGACGGTGAAGTGTGTCCTGGTCTGCTTATTGGTAGACAACGCTACACAACGATACTACCAAACAGATCCTTGAAGACGCATAAATATTGTTCATAAGCCTTTTCTCTCATTTTTTTCTGTTTTCATACAAGTTCATGACGTACCACTAAAGAATTTAGGATGTCATAGGTTAAAGATGAACGTGTATCTTACACGCCTGCTGTATGGTCCCAGTTTTTCTAAACCTCCCTCCTCAAATTTATGGGCACAGGTTACTGCTGGATATTAATTCAGCCACGTGGCCTCCACAGAGCTGTTATAGGTATACCCAGCGTCAGCCAGAAACTGTTGAGATTGTTTCTGACTTCTTCACGGATCCTGAAATGGAGAATGTAATATAACTTTTAATAACCAGAGAGCCATTTGGTACCAGTTTCCAAAAGTAAAAGTTAACACTGGGGGCAAGTATTTTTTTGGTATCTAAAATAAAGATTATAAAACGTTTTGTCCTTGTTTGTCATAGCAGTATTGATAATCAATCCATTGTTCTATTTGTGTTATATTTATAATTGGCTTTAGAATGTTTATCACTATGAAAGCCCCATTAAAGACCACCTGCACTGCACTGACAATAATTGGGTTCTTCCTTATAAGCTCTCAAGGTTGTAAATAACAATGAAGTATCTGAGAACTAAGACAGATACAGTATGTTAATGCGCTGAGGAGCATTTTACATCAAATCCCGCTGATATCATGGAGGGAATGCAAGAGTCAAGGGAAACACATTGAAGACTGGAATGAGGATCTGGAATGGGTTGGTTAGAACAATCTTGTTTTGTGTGTTCACCAGTTATTCCTGCGATTCCTTGACTTAAATCAATGGTTGCTAATATAATATCTATTAAACCAGGCATGGGCAAACATTTTGACTTGCGGGCCACAGTATGTTGAGGGTGTGTGGGGTGTGTGTTGTGTGGTGTCTTGCCGATGCTGCATCTGAAGTCCTTGTAAGGATTTCTGAAGACTTGGATAACGCCGGAATCAAGGGAACCACGAATTAGGAGAGAGCGTTTATTTAGCTGTGTTTTGAAAAAGTGGCCAACACTGAAACCCACACACAGCTAAACAAAGACTGGATCTCAACCCTCAGGTGGGTTGTTTTATTTTGGGCGGTGGGCGGTGGGGGGAGCAGGGGTTGGCAACCTTTAACATCCAGAGAGCCATTTGTTACGGAGTTTCCACGCAAATATTTTTTGGTATCTAAATTGAAGATAATGCAGTTTATGTTTTTTTTACCTTATACTTTTATAGTTTTATTTTATCTTTACCCTTTGTATAAACAACTATAGTGTGTTTTTTTTTCTTTTTTTGTAACATTGTTACAAAAAATAAATCTCCAATCAGTTCTGTTCAGCCCATGTCAAAACTGTTTTGGGTGCCGTGGGTATAAAGTTGAACAAAGTAGTTTTATTTAATTTATTAATTTAACCACGTTCTGTAGATCTAATGAAGATGACAGAGAACTGGTCAGTGTAAAGGACAGATGACCTTATTGTTGAGGTCAGATTGACGTGAGTGTTTATCTGTGTCTCATCTTTGTTCTTTTCACTGTAGTGACACAATTTGAAAACATGTTGAACTTGTTCATAAATATAAATATAAAGTTAATATAAAATATAAATATAAAGTTAATATATATAAATAAAAACGTATAGTCCACATGATTATGAGTATCAACTACTGTCCTTTATTGCAGTTTTCTAAGGCTGTTCATAGTGCTGAGTCATGCCGTTAGACATTACAGATGCTCAGACATTTGCTCCGGTAACATTAAAGGTAACATTACTGAACCCCCTGCCCACTCCTCCCTCCTTTGCTTTGACAGTGGGAAGGGGGGAAGAGCACTCACTTCGTCAGTCTCTCTATGCACGCTCCATGACTGCACGTCATGAAATCACTTTGCCCTCCCCCTGGACGTTTTCACATCCTCGCTTCAAAACTGCAAATTGCACTTCAAATACATACATTTAATATATATGCAATTATTTTCCCAAGCAACACGGAGCTGCAGCATAAGGATGAAAGAGCCGTATGTGGCTCCGGAGCCGTGGGTTACCGAAGATAGACAAAATAAATACCTGTATATTTAAAAAATATTTCAATTAAACCAATCAAGTGTTCTCCTGGGACCCCAAGAAGGTTGAAGACACAGGTGTGGTGCACGATGTGATTCAAACCTATACACTGCCTGAGTCCCCAATGCACCATAGTATGAGAAAGGCCAGAGCAAGGAGGGCAGTCCCCAGAAGGTCTCCTAGGGCTGTGAGGTAAGGTATTGAGTAGCTGTCGGGATCCTTATTTCTCCTCCAAAGACAGTGAACCATGTATTCGGCTATACACAACAGAGAAGTGACCTAAAACGCAAAAAGGCGACACATGAGCAGCGTATGGAAGCATTGACAGTGAAGCCAGTTGCAGTTAAGACAACTTACCTGAATCAAAGAAGCAGCTAAGAAGGCCACTGTGAGAAGAGGACTGGGCAAACTTTGACCTCCTTTCATTAGATGAATAGTGTACAAGAAGACCAACTGACCAGGGACGACCAACAACAACAGAATCTGGGCCGAACGTTGGTTCCCACCTACCATTAGAAACAGTCCATTACATGGGATGTTTAGATTGAAAATCATATGTAAAATCACGAATGTTTCCTTACCCGTGCCAAAGAAGATGGAACAAGGATTGAAGCAGCCTCTGCGATTCTCAGGGACGTCTCCCGATGAGAAACTCATGTGCAGACTTGTGGAGAGACGACTAGACTGGATGGACACTAGGTTTCCCCCAACACCTGCATAAAGAGGTTTTAGGCTTGTATTTATACATCTTTGTTTTCATCCATTCATCTTCATCTGCTTGTCTGTTGCCGGGCCCAGAGAAGTCCGTTGGAAGTTTTGTTGGTCAGGATGGTTCTCGTCGGGATCAAAGGTTTGTGGACCCACGTCCACTTCCTTGACCACTATCGGCTTATTTCTGTATCTAGTAATTGTAAAAATTCTGACAATCTGAGAATTCTGAGTTGATCTTCATCATTTTATCATCTTGAAAGGATTTTCCAGCGACACCTGAGAATTCTAAAAGTATGAATGAATGCAGAATTTAATCTTCCACCAGCCAAACCCTAACAACACCTGTTATCATTATCCATTTTGTTTTTCAAGAGTTGTGATTTATTTTTGTAATGGATATACGTTGGCTTAGGTAACATGTGTATGTATTTGAATAACCAACATACTGTTTGGACATATATGTGCCTATATATGTGTATAGGTGTGTGTGTATGCGCAGTCATATGTACATCTGGGTGTGTTTGTATGTAGATATATATGTACATGTGTGTGCGGGTATACACATACACATACACAACATAATGATGTTAATTGAATTTTATAGTAATAATAATCATTATTATTGTCATAATGAAATATAATAACAACAACAATTGAGATTGTGACTCAGCAGCATTGACAACCACTTAAGTTACTAACACTACTAGCATTAACCTTCCTACTTTCATGTGTGTGTATACTACTAACATTACCTACTAACACCTACTGTTCACTGTTCTGGTTGTACATATCTCAATCACACCCATACTGTTCCTATTGTAATGTCTTTTTGTGCTTATTGTATCTAACTGTATCTATCTAAGAGATACTCCTGAGGGATTAATAAAGTTCTATCTATCTATCTATTTTCAACCATATGTCTGTAAACTTTATGTGACCTGACAAATATGGCGTGCTTGTTGTGGATGGTGATGTGGTTCTTTGTTTTTGTTTTCTTCTCTCCTTTTCCTGAGGCTGAGGGGAGGAACTCCAATCGCCTGCACTGAACCGCCGCTGATTGACAGCACAGCTGGGGCAGATTTCAATCAACAACCAACTGTATTAAAGCCTCAGCTCTGCAACGGCTCAGCGCCGGATCTTTGCCCCATGCTGCCGAGTTCAACAGGAGTTGACATAGTAATTGTTTGCTGCTGTCTCAACGCTGTCCCTGTGGTCGCTCTCCTGCCCCAGCCTGTTCAGCGGTGGTCTGAACCTGTTTTTGGACAATCTAAGTTTGTTTTTGTTTTTTGTTTTTTTAATTTTCTCCTTGGTGAAGTCACTTTTTGTTAACATTTAAAAAACTGTTCTTCCTTTCGATCTCCTTGTCTGCAATTGAGTCCGTAGCCGTTCAACCGGAACCCCCACGTAACAGTGCTATGACAAAGTATTTTTGCATATGATAGCGGCAGATAAAACTTTATTAATCCTTACGGAGTTGGAAAATTAAGGGATAGAAATGTGTGTTCTTAGATATTTGCGGAGATTCTCTGTCATCCAGATCATCATCAAAATCTTAAAACCAATTTAATTTGACTTTTTGTTGGCATTGCTATTTTTTTTTATTGGTTTTAAGAGTATGTTTTCTTAGATGTGAGATGTTACCTGGTGGTGACTTAGTGGTTAAGGAGGCAGACTGGGTTTTGGAGGTTGGAGTCCACCAGCTGACACTGAACACTGAAGCACACTAAGCATGGCACCACCCTCACACATAGTTTTGACTTAGTTGATGGGTTAAATTTGTAGGTCATACTTTGTTGTGTGTACGATAACTTCACAATGACAAGAAGTTTGCCTTCCTTCTCTCCATGGTTTAGTGCAGTGATTTTGCAAAGTGTGAGGCGCGCCTCCCCTGGGAGGCGCCAGAGGGTTTCAGGGGAGTGGAAAAAGTAAATCTGGCGAGAGGCAAGATGGATCGATTTTTAGTATCTCAAGTCAAAGTGAGAGAGGGCTCAGAGTCTGGGTGAGCAGAGTTCTCTCAGGGGAGGCTCACTATCCCACTCTTTGAAAACCCCTGGTTTAGTGCATTTCAGTTCTTAACCTAAGGAACTTATTTGATTGTTGTTCTGCTACGAGCCACAGGTTGGAGTACCATGCATTTCTTTATAAAAAATACTTTATATACATAAATTAAAAATTTTTTTTTTCATTATTTCAAATGAGATATCGTTCTCTCATCTTACCATTTATGACAGGAGCATAAATAATTATTCCTGCCAGGTTTGGATCTGACACAGACAGGTCCAGTATAAGTCCTCCGATACTGAAAAGAAAAGAAACAAAAGTTTTTTCTAGGTCTATCTCTATCAGTTAGAGCAATCGAGCTACATTGCAAAAACAGAGAGCTAATGTCTAATAATGGGTTTCCTGGTTTTGTATTCCTTTGTATTGTATATGTCGAGGATAATTAATTAATTAATTAGTTAAGATACACACAGTGACCAAACCGTGGTAAATACCTGCTGATGACCATTGCTGTAATGATTGGTTCCCACCCGGTGCGCAGCAAGAGTTGACTGGTCTGGTGTTTGGAGGAGATGACCAGCCATAAAGGGATCAAACACACAAGAAACAGATCCACCAGGAACAGCACATAAATGTGAAGATCTGTCAAGAGGGAAGGATTTGACAAAAATCATCAGTAAGTTTCACTCTGTGACACAGCTTTACGAGTTTGGTCACTGGGAAAAAAAACAGGAAAACATAAAACTCCAGTACATGTCTGTTTTACAACTGTTTTGCTGCAGTTGTGTTTCTGTTGATCAGTTTGTATTCAGTCTACTTTACCTAAGAGGGAGTAGAACCAGTGGCCGAAGCAGGCGAGCAGTGTGAGAGTGATGAGATCCCCAAAACTGGCCGCCATGGGTGTCGCCACATTGTCTGGGTTGATTCCCAAACGCTTGGAGCACAATATTACTGCCACCATGATGACACCTTAACAGTGTTAATAAAATGTGGAGATAAAAAGCAGGTTATTGTAAAGGTTTATCAGATGTAAAACCAAATAATCAAACAAACAAAATGACTTAATTTCTGCACATCTGTGTTACACTCTTAATACAACACGTGGTTTAGAGCAGGGGTCTCAAACTTGTGGCCCGTGGGCCATTTGCGGCCCATTGAACCATATTTTGCCGCCCCCACCTTGATGTGAAAGTTGAATTTATAATAATATTTTATAGATTTGTTCTCCATATTTTATGGTAAATCCTATAGTTCTCCAACCCCTGATCCACAGACTCCTTCTGGTTGAGTGTTGTATTACACAGAATCTATGGGAAACTGATTTTTTTAAATCAAATTTCTTCTTTTGTATTGAACACTGAAAGATTATGTGAAATGATAGTGTGGGTGGTAGGTTGAGGCCCCTGTTTTAGAGTAAAGATGAACCTGAACAGTGTGAGTTTTCATCAGTGACATCTAGTGCTGTAATTTTGAATGGCAGCTCCTAGAAAACGGATAGAAAATCACTATATATTCCTTGAATGGCGGTTCGGTTCGGTGTTAGTTAGACAAATTGGAAGGTGACATGGAAAAGGGCCAGAAATCTGAAGTTAGGTGTTTGAATAATTATATATCAGTGTTTGTTTGTGGATTTTTATTTTTAAGTGAGGATAATTTAAGGTGAGTTTATAATGTCAGGCTCTGTTTCTACCTTGTACAAGTGAAGCCAAGAACGCAGTAGAAACACTGGCGGAACACAAAAGCACTATGTGGTTGAAAGGCATCTGTCCATCTGCTATCCAGCCTAAGAAGGTAGCCAGAATGGAGGCAAAAAATCCCAGCACTGTGGCTTGTAGCTGAAAAACAAAATTCAGAATGAGAATGCATTACAGAGGGTTCAAATATAAACATGTACTGGAAAATTTACAAATTACACGTAATAAGATCATTTTACCTGTTTAAGCGCTAGGTTCCCAATAATCAGAGTCCATTTTTCTCTGGTAGATTCAATTTTACCTGCATTTACCTAACAACAGACAAGGTCAATACTGTATTTACAGTCAGAAACAAAATGTTGCCAGCGCTGCTCGTAAGTTGACAGTGATAGTGATTTTATTCTTCTTTTCTTTCTGTTCGGTGAGAGTAACTGGTTTTAAGGATAGAGGAAACTGATTTCAGGTCAGGTTGTTTAAGGACAAAGTGAACAGTGGGCAGCTTTGACCGCCCAGGAAGCAGTTTGTGTGGACAGTGCTATGCTCAATGGACCTCAGTAGAATCTTGTGGATTCAGATATGGAACCCTCTGGATCCAAGTCCAGTTCCTTAGCCACTCGGCCACCACTGCCCCTCAATAATGAAAGTAAATAACACATAATACACAATGTGCTGGATTTCATATCGTATCATTGGATTGTTTTGATTATTCTTCTTCCATAAAATCAACATGACTGAATAGGCTGACGCAGCACTGAGGGGTTGTGCGATTGTTTGCAGCAATTTGAGTTATAACTGTATAACCTACAGTTATTTTACACTCTACTGTAAGTCAAAGTGCTGCTAAACACTTCACAGTCCAGTGAGGATTTTTACACTTATGATTCAAAGATCCCAAAGTATTCATTCTAAGGAGAACCCTGTCCCATTTTTTTATGTTGTTACCTTTCACCTGGAGTCACTTTTATGGAGCTTTTGTCCTTCCGAAACGAACAATACTCAAATATTTATCAGAACCAGATACTACGTGCCTAAAGTAAAGTATTACTCCAGTGTAGACACTCACAGCAGTTGACAGTCTGGAGGCCAGAGTCATTTCCAGGTTCCCTTTCATTCCTAATACTGCAGGAACCAGAATAAAGATCTCTGTGACTTCCTGAAATACATCCCAGTTCTGTAGAGAAAAAAAAACATTCTCATGTAGTGGCATTGTTTTAATTCAGTTGAAAAACTTTATGCATTTATTTTCATGATCTACATCTGTCTTTTTACCTGAACCACATCGAGCAACATCCCAGCGGAGACTGTTCCGAGCCCTGCCAGCAGGAATGGGACCAGAATCTGCAGCAGCATTGAACAGACCGACTCTGTCGGTGCATCACGTCTTACTGTTTCCTTTGCTGCAATGGCTTCACTGAGTCTGGAACGACCATAGAGTTTATCTGGGAGCAGAAAATCTGTCTCTGTGTACTCCCGTGGTTCATATTGACGACTGTTGTCGCGCTGTTGTTCACTGGTAGAGCTGATATGACGTGGACGGTCAGAGTGTTGGGATGAGGACAGAGTTGGTCCGGACGTTTGGTTGCCTGTTGGTTGTTCTGACTCCACGACAAACATTGTGATAATTCTTTTACTGGATGTCCCTCCTGTGGATCAGGTTCATGGGAAATCTGTCCTTCTAAGAAAAAGAGTGGAACAATAGATGGCATTTAAAAATATATGTAATCGTTTCTCAAAACATAAAATCTGTTGGTCAACAGTGCATTCAGAGTTGATTCAAACTCCTCTGAAAACTCTGCCTGAATGGTTAAACTCGTTTAGCCATTCAGGCAGAGTTTCACAGTCATCTGATGGTGAAAATGTCCTGAATTATCATTCTTCATGGCTTTTTTTTCCCATCAGCAACAGTGAGCCAGTGTTTTTTGGCTAAACAATGCACTTCAGTTAAGATTCCTGAGCAAGGATGTATGGTCAAAAGCCACATATACCAAATAACAAGAGGGCATTGTACCAAAAATGCCCCCATTGTTACATTGCAAAAGAGCCACGTAATAAATAGTGGCAAAACAACATGGCTAAAGACAAGTTCTTGTCAATATTATAACTTTAAAATGGGAATAAAGTTAGACATTAACAGAGTCTAAATACATTCAAACCAGTGTAAATTAATGATATATAAAAATAATAGGGTTGTTTGGAGAAAATCTATTAGTGTTTATGCATGAAGATATTATTATGCAACAGTAACAGTTACTGTTACATCTGAAATAAATTTGTGTGATAGACCATATTTGTTTAAGTGGTAGCTGATTTAGTGTTGATGACGTAGAGTGAAGACGTTTCTGCTGACACTGACTTGGTTGAAAAGAAACAAAAGAGTAAAAAAAAAAAGCAGTGAGAAAACCATGGCCAATTTGGATCTCCACTCAAACATCCCCAGAAGTATAGCAACAAGTCAGCCAATCTGCCTGGAGGAAACCAACAGTTTGTGGAACTAGCAGTTGGCGGATCTTCTCCCGAACATCACCAAATCACCAGCTTATAATCTCTTTTGGTGACCTATGGATGTGTTACATAAAACCTATTCTTCTAATTTGGTGTTTTCTTGTTTCCGGCCTTGGGGTCTTGGTGATTGGTGGGATTTTTGATGCTCCATCTTTAGGGAAACATGTGTTTTACATCCAGTTGTCCGGTATTATCAGTAAGGCATTAGTGCAGTAGACATCTTCGTTAAACACCCTTCGTATCTATGGACACTGAAAGCTTAAAGCCCTTCTTAACCTTAGTAATTAATGGGTTTCAAACATAAACAACCCATGTCATGTCTGGGGTAGGATAATCATTAGGAAACATAATGATCCAAGAACCTATTTGCTCC
>JAFBJS010004896.1:98544-145286 GCA_016785265.1 Paraplagusia blochii
AATTGATGATATGTAAAAATAATAGGGTTGTTTGGAGAAAATCTATTGTGTTTATGCATGAAGATATTATTATGCAACAGTAACAGTTACTGTTACATCTGAAATAAATTGGTGTGATAGACCATATTTGTTTAAGTGGTAGCTGATTTAGTGTTGATGACGTAGAGTGAAGAAGTTTCTGCTGACACTGACTTGGTTGAGACGAAACAAAAGAGTTAAAAAAAAAGCAGTGAGAAAACCCTGGCCAATTTGGATCTCCACTCAAACATCCCCAGAAGTATAGCAACAAGTCAGCCAATCTCCCTGGAGGAAACCAGCAGTTTATGGAACTAGCAGTTGGCGGATCTTCTCCCGAACATCACCAAATCACCAGCTTATAATCTCTTTTGGTGACCTATGGATGTGTTACATAAAACCTTTTCTTCTAATTTGGTGTTTTCTTGTATAGTTTTCATTAGTATTTAGATTAATCGACAAAAGGTAGAAAAACAAAGATTTTTTTTTACCTTAGGATGAGTTTTATTAGTGCAGAAAAGTCCAGTGTTGTTGCTGCTGCTGCTGATGGTCCTCACTCTTTTTCGTGGCCTCTTTCATTCCCTGAATGGTGGGCTGAGTCTTCACTGTGACACAACCGTGAAAACACATGCACATGAGCATTCACAGGTTTGCAATGCTTTTTGATAGGACACTGAATTAACTCTCCATAATTCCCACGTCCTCGCATGACTATCAATACCGTTGTTGTGATGTCTGAAGTATCTATAACATTTTCTGTTGTCCGTATTTTGTGTAAACACACTTTTAAAAAGTCCATAATTGTCTGTTTGACAGCCAGGCGCTGTCAAAATGTGTGTACTCCATTTCCCATGAACACTCGCGCTCACGAAATCATGAGACCCATCATGAGACCGGTGTAGATTTTACTTTCCAAACGCAGTCTTTTAGCCGCTTAACTACACACAATGGCGGTAGAAACCATCGCACCGGACTGGGAATTTGACCGTTTTGACGACGGTTCACAGAGTACGTATGGTATCCGATTCTTGCACGTAAAAGTTTGCATAAAAACATTGCGAAACGCCAGTTAGCTCTGAGCAGCTAGTGCTAGCTTATGCTACAAACAAGGTGTTAAACTGCTGTCGTCTCCTTCTATTCAACCATTTCAGGGCATAAATATGTCATATATATTGCAACCCAAGTCTTCAGCCAATGGATATTGTTGTGTCTGTCGTAAATGTCTTTTGCCGTGTAGAATATATGCAGTATTGAGTATGTAATGATGCAATATTTATTTTTTCTCTTCATTCTTGGTCTCACTTTTAATACACGAGAAATGCATCTATTAGAAAAAGTAAAAGTGCCCATAGGGTATTATTACTATTCAATAAAAAAAACACAGAACTGTCTTTCTCGTAATCTTTGTTGTTTGTTGTTATTTATATTGTATTAAATATATAAAACGTAGGGATGCACTGAAATTAAATATTATTTAGATATAGTGATATGTTTGGTCAAAATCTAAAATTAGACTGAAACACTAAATAAATTATTATGCCAATTTGTGGAACCATTGCTATTATGTAAAACGCGACCAAAAACTAAAAATAGCACTCCGGGGCTATTTTTGGTCAAAGGTTAAAGAGAGGCAACTGGACATTCATTTTTGTCGTTGTTGTTTTGGAAAACTTTTCACATCTTATCCAAGAGTCTTCTTATTTTTTTTAACTGTCTTTATGTCTAACTTTAGATCCCTCCTGTTGTGGATTGGATCTGGGATGAAGTGTGATAACAGTCGTTGGGTTTGGTCGTTACAGTCATTGTGGTATTGGTCACATTGGTCACATGCCTCTTTGATGTGTGAAACCAATTGTTGAGGGGGGAATAATTAGGGTATTGGTCACAATAAGGCATTGTAGGTGAGTGAATGGTTGTGTCTCCTAAACCAGGGATTCTTAACCTTTTTGGCACCGAGGCCCAATTTTTTCAGTGTCGAGTGACCTGAGGCCCTTAATAATTGCAGTTTAGTATTTTCACGGCCCTCTAGGGGGCGCTTGCGGCCCAACTTTGGGCCGGGGCCCAATGGTTCAGAATCCCTGTCCTAAACCACCACCTCTGTTGAGAGATGGTTTTTCCAGGTTGACAAAATTGGCTTCATTAACACCACTCTCAAACCATCTGTCTCCCTTGGCCAAGATTCCAACATTTTGGTTCTCAAAAGAGTGGTTGGTAGCCTTTAAGTATAGGTGGACGTCTGAGTCCTGACCTGAGGAGTTAGCCCAACTCTTATGTTGGGCCATGCGCCTGTGTAGCGGCTGCTTGGTCTCCCCAATGTAGAGGTTCTCACACTCTACACTACACTGAATGGCATAGACCACATTGTCCAGCTTGTGTCTTGGAATTTTGTCTTCGGGATAAACCAGTTTCTGTCTCAGGGTGTTTTGGACAAAGTTTTTTTTTGTGAAATTATTTGGTAATTTACATAGAAATATAATTTGCGCCTGGATTTGTAGAAGAATGTTTAATTGTTATACACAAACAACTGAAGGAAGGAAAACAAAGATTCATGAACCTCAGCAGGGACTGTTTTGTGCTAAAATATTCAATTAATAAAATATAATATACTCTGTGTTTCAAATAGTTTAAATCAGGGGTTGCATACCTTTCTTAAACTGACAGCCACTTTAAGGGCACTTAGCAATAGTAGGTGCTTTTTGTTTGAGGAGACACTCTCTTTACCATCATCATGGCATCCATTTCATGTATTCATCTTCATCCACCTATTTGTTTCTCGGTCACAGGAGGGGCCAGTCTCCATTACTGCCACCCAAATCGCATTGCATCATACTGTCACCATTACTCTGGATAGTGAGCCTACTGGAAGTTATGAGGGTCAGCACGGTGCTATGGTCAGAACACCTCAGTGGCAACCTGGCAGCTGGTGGATTAGAACGTTAAATTCTTGCAGAACAAGAATTTAAGGTTGCCCTCCACCCACTTTAATTTCATTGTAATTTTAACTGGTACAAAAAACACAGTAAGACTACAATTTATGGCCCTCTCCTTGACTAGTTTTTGTTTAGTTTTTTTTACAACATGTCCGACAAGCATTTGAGGAAGTCCAGGAGGGGCTACCAGTTATAAAAGCAGACCTGTTAACATTGAACACTGTCGTTGCTCTCACCTTCCATTGTACAGAAATACACACAGAGGTTCAGCTAAAGAACTACAGCAGGTTTCTGGAGGAGTACACCTCTCAGTTGAAGGGAATAGAGGAGGCTCTGGATGACTCCATTGGGGATGTGTGGGACTTCACTCTTGACCCTATTGCCCTGAAGGTAACACATTATATACAGTAGTTAAGTGCTGCGATGTGACGCGCATCATTTGGCATAAACAGTATATCACACTTCTATTTTTTGTCTGTCTTTAAAGCTTATTCCCTATGAGCAGTCATCTTTATTGGAGTTGATCAAAACAGACAATAAAGTAAGTACAAGAGTCACCTTTTATCTGATCATGTTTGTCATCAGATTATATTAATGGCATTTTTGTGATGTTCAGGTTTTAAACAAGGTCATCACAGTGTATGCTGCGCTCTGCAGTGAGGTGAAGAAGCTGAAGTATGAGGTAGGCACTATTGAAACAATGATGAGCACACTGATAATTTTTGTTTTATGAGTTTGTGTTGTTTTTTTTCTAAGTAATTCTTGAACTCCGTGCCGACGTATCCAATATCTTATATTTGCACTTTCAGGCAGAAACCAAGTTCTACAATGGCCTACTGTACTATGGAGAAGGAGGTAAATATGGATGTGTTTTTTTTTTTTTCCTTTTTTTATTTTTTGCTCTGTTGATCATTTTATCTGTGCCTGTGCCTCTGTGTCAGTGTCAGAAGCGGGTGTTGTTGAGGGAGAGTCCCAGATTCAGATGGGCAGATTCATCTCCTTCCTACAGGTGATTATGATTTCTTACACAACTAAGTAACGGTGTCTAAAAAACACTGATGTTTTAATCCTGATCTTTGTGCAGGAACTTTCCTGTTTTGTTTCAAGATGTTATGAAGTCGTGGTCAATATTGTTCATCAGCTGGCTGCTCTGTACAACAGCAACAAGTAAGAAACCTGAACATAATTCAGGTTGATTTTATTTTAAATATATTGTTTTCTGGTGTATCACATCAAAGTATTCATAAAAGAAAATAAAAAAATCTAGATCTGGTCATATATTTTAATCTTTTTGAATTGCATTTCTTTTCCAGAACTGCAACAAAAATCATTGAATCGTCAGGAGTCCATTTCCAGGTGAGTTTCTCTTTAATATCATATTTATATCCTTAATATAATATTTTGTATTAACAAGAGGATTTTTTTCATGTTTATATTTTTGAATTCTTCTTTGTTTCTTTCTTTCTTCTTCTTCCCTTATCTGACCATTGTTGTTTGCTGTATTTTGCTTTTCTGTTGTAGACTGTGTATGAACACCTGGGGGAGTTGTTGGTGGTTCTGCTTACACTTGATCAGATTCTAGAAAATCATGGTATATTGAAGGAACACTGGAAAATGTATAAAAGGTAAAGGTATAATCCAACAAACTCTAATTTAATGGGAACAAGGCATTTTTTTCAGTTGTTCAGTAAAGTTGATCACTAACTGAATAATGTCTGTCTATTTCTTTACTAATAACTAATTACGTTTTCTATTTGCATTATCAACAACTAGGTTACTGAAGTCGGTCCACCATAATCCTGGAAAATTTTCTATTCCTGAGGAGAAGTTGAAACCATTTGAGAAACTTCTGCTCAAGCTGGAGGGACAGCTGCTGGATGGAATGATTCTGCAGGTAGTTCTTGACTCTGGTGATTGCTCCATAATCCAATAATGTAATAATGTCAAATGCAAATGGTCCCAGCTAAGCTCAAACTGAATTAAACAAAACTCTATAAAAAAATACAGTAAAGTAAGAATGGACATAGTGCGATGGTAATGGTTGTGTGTCAGGCCTGTGTGGAGCAAAGATTTGATGATCCTGGGGAGGGAGTTGCAGTTGCCAAAAACAGCATTTTTGCAGAGGAGTTTGCCTTTAACATTCGCACCATATTCACCAGCGTGGAGTCAAAGATCGGTCAGTAACCAGTGAATTTCAGACATGTTTTTACAATTAACAGCTGTTTGAAGCAGAAGCATAATTACGTTTTCGTTGTTTTCAGGTGAACCTTCAGAAATTGACCAGAGAGATCGATACGTTGGCATCTGTTGTCTCTTTGTGCTTCACTTTCACATATTCAGAAGTGTTGACAAAAAGTTCTACAAAGCACTCCTGGATGTCTGTAAAAAGGCAGGTTTCTTCTCTGCTCTTCTCTGATCTTACTGTTTTCCCATGTCTCCAGAATCATTCATTAACAGTGTTTACATCTGGAATTTCCACCAGGTCTCAGCAGTTACGTTGACCTCCAACATTATCTGGTTTCCGGACACCTTCCTCATCACAAAAGTCCCAGCTGCAGCTAAGCTGATGGATAAGAAAAGTCTCCAGGCGATCAAAGCACAAAGAGACACTTTGTTGCAACAAAGAGCTCAGACGCTGATGAAGTCTGTCAAATCCCACCCACACAATTCCTCCTTTTTTTTTTGTTGTTGATCTGACTGATGCGTGTGTCTTTGCAGGGACATGCAGTCTTACTATGTGTTTGTCACCTCTTGGATGATGAAGATGGAGTCCATTCTGTCCAAGGAGCATAACAGTGATAAGTTGGCAGACGATCTTAACAGCAGATGTAATGTGTTTGTTCAGGTAAATCATAAACTTTTATGAAAGGACTTTGATGATGATCTTGAACCCCTGGCTCAGTTTTTGACTGTCCCTTATAGGGCATCCTGTATGCGTACACCCTGTGCACTATTGTTAAGACCACCATGAACATGTACATGTCCATGCAGCGGCCAATGACCAAGACATCTGTCAAGGCGCTCTGTCGAATGGTTGAGCTGCTTAAGGTATGTCTGTTTATGCTCGTGTGTATTATTTTTGATGAATGCTGTATCCCATGTCTGTCTGTGTCAACTTAATTTGTTGTCTGTCTCCAGGCTGTGGAGCACACCTTTCACAGACGCTCCATGGTTGTTGCTGACTCTGTGTCTCACATCACACAGCAGCTGCAATCGCAAGCTCTCAATGCCATTGGAACAGCCAAGGTTATTTCTTCAAGAAGTTGCATTTTGGTTTTCATACCTAGAGAGAACGCTTTGTTCACATTAAATAACATTTGTTTCTTTTACCTCCCTGTAGAAAAGAGTTATCTCTGAAAAGAAATACAGTGAACAGCGTCTGGATGTGTTGTCATCCTTGGTACTTGCTGAAAATGCCCTCAATGGACCCAGCACAAAGGAACGACGCCTCGTTGTTTCTCTAGCTCTTTGCGTCGGCACTCAGCTGGTGCGTCAGGAAATTCTCACGGTTAATGTTGAAAAGATGATTATGTTGTTTATAAATTTGCTGTTTTTCATGGTTTGTTTCTGGCAGAAAACCTTTAAAGACGAGGAACTGCTTCCACTGCAGCTTGTGCTGAAGAAGTTAGATCTCATCAGTGAACTGTCCGAGAGGTGAGTGTCTTTAACCACTTGCTAACTGCCATGTTTGGATGTGGTGATGTCATCATCCTGTGAATCGCTCCACCATCACTTGGAAAGCAGAGGGATAAGTAGCAACTTCAAGGCTTCAGGCTTTTATTGCTATGTTTTCACAGACTTTGTTAGGGTTTCACTTGACAGGAGTCTCCGTGGACCATGATGTTTAACAGATGACTTTGTGACCTGCAGTGAGAGTAGGCAACAACTAGAAGAGAACCTGAAGAGGTGGAGGTTGGCACTAGAGAGCAAGACAGAGTGTATGTGTGTGAATGAAAGGGGAGAACAGTGGAATGGTGAAGTTACAAGGAGCAGAGGTGGAGAAGGTGGAGAATTTGAGATACTGAGGATCAACTGCTCAGAGCAGTGTAGGCTGTGGAAGAGAGGAGAAGAATAGAGGACAGACAGGATGGGACTGTAAGGGACTTTCTGTCCTTACATTAAAGATTCTGAAGATGTTAAGACACATGAGTCAAAGTCTAGATTCAAAGTTTTACAGCTTCACGAAGGGGGGACCCATGCACTCAGTAGAGGTGTTCTCAGAGTGTCCCAATCTGGGCACCCCCTCACTTAGCTTTTTATTACATGGATTTCACAATCATTGGTTACAGAACTTCTTCACTTGTCTTCTATTGGATAATACAGCGCGTGATCGGACCGTGATCAACGCATTCATTGGTTAAAATACTGCGTGATAAAAACGTAATAAGTTTGTGTGTGAAGGACGGTGCAGGTGAGTGAAGAGGAGAAGATGTTCCTCTGGCTGAACAGGATGTTCTCATGGCCAGTTCTCAAGGATAAGGCCTCCCCCAGTTAATAATAGTATTCTGCAAAGCTGCACGCTGTCAAGGACGGATGACAACTCCAACAAGAACAATTGGAGAAAAGTGTCAGAAGTGATAGAAGACAGTCAGCTAAGGTGAAGGGATGTTTACAGGATGGTAGTGAGACTAGCCATGATGTATTTCACTGTTGTGACACAATCCCATTTTTAAAGCTACTGTTAGATACGAATGTTGAACTCAAGTTAATAAATATAATTAAAAACCTATAGTCAACGTGATTATGAGTTTGACGATCCAATACCGTTCCACATTTTTTCTGTGCTGAAAAAAAAAAATTAAAAGTAATAATACTGGACCCCGTGCCCGCTCTTCCCTCCTTTGCTATGACAGTGGGAAGGGGGTTCTGCTGTCTCATATCATGAAATCAATTTGTCCCCCCCCAGACATTTTCACATCCTCGCTTCAAAACTGACAGTGAATGCAACTTCTACTCTTGAACCATTGCGCACAATAATACACTTTCATCAAATATATTTGATGAAATTAAATCTTAAATAAATTATATATGGCTCCGGAGCCGTGGGTTGTCGACCCCTGGTTTAGAGACACTAGGAATAGGCAGTAGACAGGAGGCAGAGCTTGCTCTTGAAGCAAATTCTAGAGAAGCCAGACAGAGATGGTTTGCACATGTCCAGAGGAGGGACAGTGATTATATTGGTTGAAGAATGCAAGAGATGGAGCTGCCAGGTAGCAGAGGAAGAGCAAGGCCAAAGAGGAGATTTATGAATGTGGGAGGACATGGACGTAGTTGGATTTAGAGTTAAGGATACAGAGGACAGGGTGAGATGGAAATTTTTGACTTGCAGAGGCAAAAAAAGGGATAAGCCGAAAGGAAAAGAAGAAGTTAGTGAATATGGGAATATTCTTTTCATTACACCGTATGAAGGTCTTTCTTTGTTTTGCCCCAGGGTGAAGATTCAGTGTGACTGTAGTTTCCTCTACTGGCATCGAGCTGTGTTTCCCATTTATCTGGATGACGTATACGACAACGCCGTAGACGCCGCAAGAATACATGTGAGCTTTAACGCTTATGTATATTTTTGGACATCATTTCGTCAGTTCTTTTGACTTTGTGTTCATCTCCTCTTCCCGTTTTCACAATGTCTTACCTCCTAAACATGGATGATGTCTGACTGGACGGAGCAGTACATGTTCAGTGCACTGAGGGACAGCGTGCCATCCATGATGCATGCCAAACACATGGAGTCATGTGAGCAGTTACTGGAGAGCTACGACAAAGAGATCATGGAAGTGTTAAATGAGGTGAGAGGAGATGAGCTTTTGAACTGACTTTAGATGAAACTAGAAATGTACTATTAAAGTTGAAAATTTAGTGATATTAAATTTACTTTGCATTGATTTTTTTTTAGATTAGTTACATCTTTAACATACATATTAATAACAACAACGCATCATGCAATTTTATAAAAATTGTGTTTAGAAAAAAGAGGAGTATTTTCCCTGACCATGACTGTGAGCCTCATCTGGCTTTGGCTTTGTTCCTATTTAGCACCTGCTGGACAAACTCTGTAAAGAGATTGAGAAGGATCTGCGTCTCTCTGTCCACACACACCTCAAACTGGATGACAGAAATCCTTTCAAAGTCGGCATGAAGGACCTGGCCCACTTTTTCTACCTCAAGCCCATCAGATTCTTCAACCGATTCATTAACATCAAAGGTGATGGTAGTAAAATGTTGAAACATTATTAATATTAGGCTTTAGTGTACAGGCGTCAAACTCAGGCCCGGGGGCCAAATTTGGCCCGGAGTGTGAATATATATGGACCGCGAGATCATATCAAATATGTACTAGAGTTGGCCCAACAGTATATTGACTTTATTTACTGTCAGGATTTGTACTATTAGTGCATTGTCTTTGTTGTAGCACAGACATTTTGTGTTTTTTTGTTGTTGTAGGTCTTTAAGAAAAGATTAAAACATTAAAAGGATCGGGAAGGCTACAGATAAGGGGAAATACCACTGATGTGTGTTTTATTTCCGATTCAATTTGTAATAATTTACTTTTTTGCTAGAATTAAGCGGTGGTCCCAGGATTGAAATTTCCTACAAAAAAAAATTTCTTGGGTGGTTCTTCAAGACAGGCAAGGCAGTTGCTTGGTGCTCCGGCCACTAGGGGGTTTAGTCAAAATTTATTTTGCTGCGGTCACTAGGGTGGGGGCCCCAACAATATTTTGCTAGGAGCCCCTGGAAAACTTAGCACAGCCCTTGCATTTAATATCTCAAGAAGGTGAAATATTTACAGTTTATTTTTTAATAAATATTCCGTCTGGCCCTTGACTTCATGCCAGTTCTTAATTATGGGTCCATTGTGAAATTGAGTTCGACACCCCCTGCTTTAGTGTTCTTAAAATCCAGTATTCTGTGTTGCGTGGTTGATATGCTTTGTGATACTGACACCTGCTGGAAGTTCAAAATAATTAACCATAGACATTGATTTCTAACCTGATGGTCTTACAGCTTATGTGACCCACTACCTGGACAAAACCTTCTACAATCTGACCACAGTAGCTTTACATGACTGGGCCACCTACAGTGAGATGAGAAACCTGGCCTCTCAACGTTATGGACTCAAGATGACAGAGGCTCATCTGCCCAGTCAGACTCTGGAGCAGGTTAGTACAGTGCAGTGATATTTTTTCTCACCGAATCACATCTGAACATTTCCTGTATATATATGTGTGTATATATATGTGTGTGTGTGTGTGTGTGTATATATGTGTGAGTGTGTATATGTGTGTGTGTGTACATATGTGTGTATATATATATATATGTATATATATATACACACAAACCTTGACAGATTTAAGGATATATATATATATAAATATATATATATATACAGCTCTTAAATTTTACTTGTATTATATACAAGTAAAAGTTGACAGATTTGGTTTTATAAATGCAATGTTTCTGTATTTTCATTAGGGCTTGGATGTGCTGGAGATAATGAGGAATATTCACGTATTTGTCTCACGGTACCTGTACAACCTCAACAACCAGGTAACAGCCGTGGCCTGTTTTTGCAGTACTTTGAACTGAGCAGTAGGTTCTTGACTACAATAGCTCTTCCACCACAGATCTTCATTGAAAAGGCGAGCAACAACAAGCACTTGAACACCATCAACATCCGTCACATTGCCAACTCCATCCGTACGCACGGTACAGGGATTATGAACACCACGGTCAGTAGTGGTGGATAATGGAGGAGCCTTGTTTTGTGTTTCACTCATTGTACAAATCGATCACTATCCCGTATATTGTCTGTGTTCATCAGGTGAACTTCACTTACCAATTCCTGCGCAAGAAATTTTACATCTTCAGTCAGTTTATGTACGATGAACACATCAAGTCCAGACTCATCAAGGATATCCGCTTCTTCAGAGAAACCAAGGATCAGTCTGATCAGAAGGTAAGAGAGAAAAAAAAATATTATTTATAACAAATGCTCATTATATGTTTCTAAATGTAATCCTAGTTAGAGGTTATTACTTTTTGTCCACATTTGTCCTCAATATAACGTAATAAAAATCATAAATTATAAAGTCTTTCATGGCTGCATTTTAACGATTCCTGGCGGGAACTTGGATGAATGAGTGATCATCGCCATCTAGCGTTAGTAGTGTAAACAGGTAGTGACTGCTGATACGTTTGCAATTTAACCGTCAGTTAAAACAATTACTCAACAATTACATTACCCATATGTGACAATATTTATAATGGTATTATAATTAAGAAAAAGAAATCTTCATTATCTTTCTTCAGCTTTTAATGATTCCTGTTTATTACATACAGATATTAATGCTAACTTAATTCGTAGTGTCACCACACGTGACAGTGTCACGGAGATGTTCCTGAAATAGGATGGACTTAGGACATATGTGTACAGAGGCATTAAAGCACAGGGTTCAAACAATGGCCCGGGGGCCAAATCTGGCCCACAGTGTAATTATATCTGGCTCACAAGATAAAATCAAATGTGTGCTAGAGTCGGCCCACCAGCATGTAGACCTTATATACCGATCTAGAGCTGGAGGTAACATTGTTTAATGATTTACTGCCCTCCTGTGGTGGGTGGTAGTATCCCTTTGACAGAGCGGAGAAGTTTAACCGTGGTATCAGGAAGCTGGGTGTCACCCCTGATGGCCAGACGTACCTGGACCAGTTCAGACAGCTCATCAGCCAGATTGGTGAGAAAACATTGACACAAATTATGTCTCTATTTTTTAATTTGCAAAACAAGTTAAGTTGCCTCACGTGTATGTTGTTCTTTTTCTTTTTCAGGCAATGCCATGGGCTATGTCCGTATGATCCGCTCCGGTGGCCTTCACTGCTGCAGTAGTGCCATCAGGTACAAAGACTCATGATGTTACAACAAGGCTTGAAAGGTTAAAATGCATCTTTATTAATGTCCTTAAATCTGTCCAGGTTTGTCCCTGACCTGGACGACATTGTCAACTTTGAGGAGATGGTAAAGGAGGAAGAACTGTCAGAAGAGACTCTCAGAGCTGCAGGGTGAGACGGGGGAATTGCCTTTTGCATTAATGAGAATTTTTTTTTTTTCCACAACTAATTCACACATTTCCTCTTCTTTTTTATTTCTAGTGTCTTAGACTCAGTGTTGGGAGATCTGACCAGTAACTCAGCAGAAGGGACGGAGTACTTCAAAATGCTGGTTGCTGTGTTCGCGCCCGAGTTCCGCAGTGTGAAGAACATGCACCTGCGAAACTTCTACATGATTGTACCCCCACTGGTCAGTTGTGTGATTTATCCTTCCTGTTTCTTTCTTTTCTTATTTTTGTGTCAAATGTTAACTTCCCGTTTTTGTAGACTGTGAATTTCGTGGAGCATTCCATCAGCTGCAAGGAGAAACTCAACAAGAAAAATAAAACTGGAGCTGCTTTCACAGACGATGGCTTTGCGATGGGTAAGATGGGTGTTGTAGAGCGCGTTCTAGTTTCTCTCCAAACCACAGACAAAAACCCGTCAGACTTTGGCGATAGAATGTTACCATGCTTGGGAGTCAGGGCTGTACCTAGCTGCCTGCCGATTACTCAGGTCTCAGTACTAGAAGCACTGACTGACTCCTTGTCCCCGAACATAAGTTTTTATGCCCCTTTGCCTACATCACAGCCAGAAGGTTACACAGCTCTCACATACTGCAACACAAACAAAGTGAGTTCTCAGAAGTGTTATGGTGGAGTGTCAAGTGTGTTATGGTGATGGTTGATTGGCTGATACACATCAAGTAACAGATGGTTTTTATGACTTCCAAAAGTGCCCAAGTCAGAGTGTCCTTATCTTATCTGTCCCGTCTGGATGGACAGAACAAAACTCCTCAATCTAAGACAAAGTTTCTCCCGTGACCTCTTTACTCTGACCTCTCTAATGCAGATGCATATGTGTATATTATATTTACAATCATTGTTTTGATGCAAGGAGTCACCGAAGTAGTACACACAGTACAAAGAGTAGTATAGCTAATGCAGAAGTGAATACTTTCACACAGGATTCTACCAAGGTTAATAAGTAGGTCCGTGTGAACTTCTCCAGACCTTCTCAATGATCCAGGATCTTCTTCCTGGGTAATTGTTTACGTTCTCTCCCTTAACCTAAACTCCTAATAATCTGGGCTCCCTTCAGTGTGTCAATGTGCTGCCCTCCACCAACACTTCTTCAAACAACATCTTTCTTTAAAAGCATCTCTGGCCCTTTACTCACAGATGATTGACCCCAATTTACAACTGCGTCCGGACACTTAACTCACCGACGGTTAACCCTAGTTTACAACCTTGAACATTCTTTGACCACGGTCAGGATCTTTTGCTGGAAGGACCTCATGTGTTTAAAATCAATTATTACTATGAATTGTAGTTATTTGACAGCAAAGCATGGATTATTATTATTTTGATTATTAGCTTATTGCAGAGCAAATAATAAACCCTACAGTGTCTAATCGATCCTAGTATGGAGATAAACATAATATGTCATACATCAGAAGTAGATGGCCTTTATTGGTTTCTTGGGGACAAAATATGGAGGTGGAGGCTAAACACAATATCTTTTTAAAGCTGAGTTTAATCCAAGGAAATTTAAAGCGTTTCAATATCTTATGTATTTGCCTTAGGATAAAGGTTTATTGTTGATTCATTTAAATTCCTTAGTTGCCTGATTCAGTTATTGTGTTTTTGATATTTTTTGTGGTTCAATATTAACTCTGTCTTCTTTCCCTCCCCCAGAAGAAGCAGCTTCGAGGTCTGACGGCTCCACTCCTACTGATTCAGCCTCATAGGAAGCAACATACATTACTTGCAATACGTGCTAAGAGAGGATCCCACTCACTTTTAACGCCAACACACCAGCCTCAACTATTCATGCACAATAACACAGGATGATACGTTTTTGTTAGTTCTTATTGTCTAAATCCCGACAATCTAAGGGCTGCTGCAGAGATAAGAGACCGAAAAAAATCGTTTGATCATTCAATTTGTTTTTCTACTTACCATTAGGGGGAAAGTAGAGTTTCTTACATTTATCCTTATTTTTAGACCCTTTTCTGTTGTTTGTGATATAAATCCCAGTAGGACATTTACCATTTATAACCATTGAAACTTATACCTAGACAACCAAATTACCCCAACCAACTATTTTTGTGGATTCTGTAGAACCTGGGATGACTATGACTTGATTTTGACTTTTTTTTTTTTTTTTTTCAAGCAGCAGCCTTAACCACCTATCCACTAGGTGGCGATCTAGTAGATCAGTTTTTCATTACATACTAAGATTTGCACATTTAACATCAACAAGCATTTGTACTCCACTCTGTGCTATTCTGAGACTCATCTCGTACATCAGTAATCAACAACTGCCCTCTGCAGGTATATTGTAAAAAGTACGCACAAAGTGGCCAAGAATGTACTCAAGTAAAGTAAAAGACGTCAAATATGAGGTTCAAATGATTACTTTTCATATTCATACTAGAGATTTCTTTTCAACTTTGTTCATCTCTAGTTTCTTTCGTTAGAGTTAGAGAACCTCAGAATGTAAGTGAAGACTTTTGCCTCATCTCTTCACAACAAATAATAATCTTAATTGCAAAGGCTCGTCTGTTGACGATGATGATTTGTTGATTTCAGTGTTTCATTAATTCAGATTCAATGTCCCATTTGTAATTAATTAGATTGCGGCTGTTTCGTTTCAGCTTTGCTCACGTGACTTCTTTGATTGTTTATTTAGTTCTTGTCTTTATAGATGGGTGTTACCTTTTGTTGCAGTCAATATTTTGACAATAATTCCTCAGTCTAAAACCATTCGGTAACTGTAGATGTGTTGACTATGTCATTTAGACAGAACAGGTCATAGCCTGGACTCTGTATTTCAGCACCTTGTTCTTAATCTGCTTTTCTTCTTTTAAAGACGATCGAATCAAACGTCTGATAAAGCCACGCTGTGGTGTGAACTACATTCCATACATTTTTCACGTAGGGATAATTTAGTTTGGTTTTTCATTACACTGTTGTTCTGTATGGAGAGAACACTTTTTACTGCCCCTTTTTTAACCTTCAAGCATCTCAACATATCATTGCAAACGTTATGTAAATTTATTAGGCTCAACTCTTTGTCAAATATTTTCCCAATAAATATTCAAAGGTATCTTGTGAGGCACAGACTCATGTTACTTAGACATTAGTTAGTAATTTCCCCTATGGTGTTAAGTCGAGCAGTGATTCCCAAACACTGCATGCTGTGAGAAATCACTAGTTGTACCATGAAAAAAAATAATCCAACTTAAATGGTCTGCAAACTAGTATTTATAAATACCGTACATTGTATCTATTCCTTGATGCAGTAGTGACTGAGGCAACATTTGACTTTCTGCATTTCCTGCTCTTCTTTTAAAGACGATCGAATCAAACGTCTGATAAAGCCACGCTGTGGTGTGAACTACATTCCATACATTTTTCACGTAGGGATAATTTAGTTTGGTTTTTCATTACACTGTTGTTCTGTATGGAGAGAACACTTTTTACTGCCCCTTTTTTAACCTTCAAGCATCTCAACATATCATTGCAAACGTTATGTAAATTTATTAGGCTCAACTCTTTGTCAAATATTTTCCCAATAAATATTCAAAGGTATCTTGTGAGGCACAGACTCATGTTACTTAGACATTAGTTAGTAATTTCCCCTGTGGTGTTAAGTCGAGCAGTGATTCCCAAACACTGCATGCTGTGAGAAATCTCTAGTTGTACCATGAAAAAAATAATCCAACTTAAATGGTCTGCAAACTAGTATTTATAAATACCGTACATTGTATCTATTCCTTGATGCAGTAGTGACTGAGGCAACATTTGACTTTCTGCAATTCCTGCAAATCTATTACAGTTGCGTTCAACCAAACAGGCCCATGCTTTTCTTAAAGAAAATGAAAACTAGACAATTATTATATTTGTGTTCTGCAGATGTAGAAGATGTACTGATAGGAAACACTGGGCTATACCTTTAGATGAACTAAAGTCTGGACCAAATAATGTTTTGTTTTTTTTTCAATTCACAGGATTCTCCAATGACAACAGTGCATTGATGAACCACTGAATTTCACCTCTGTCTTTAAAACTTGCACTCGATTAAATTTTTCATGATTGTTTCTTGTTATAATGCTGCAAAATGTCCTATGTGTACATATACTTGGCTCTAAAGAATGTTTAAGCAAACTTTTACATGTTGATGTTGACATGTGGATGTCCTCTTCCGTCATTATGTACAGTGTTTATCTGCGAATTAACAAATAAATCTGTCTCTATAAACCTCTGGCTCTTAAGAAATTAGACAAAAAAAAAACACGACAACGCATTGGTTCTTGAACGCCTTTGTAGATTTAATACAAAGAAGCTTCACTTCAGAAAATACAAGATTGGTCTGTTTTTTTATTATTTCGATTTAAACATCCCTTTTTTGCTTGGGAACAATCTCCATTTGAACTTTTGGTGATGAGAATCAGGCCGTACTATTGAAAATATTTTATTTTTGTATTATTTGCAGGATGAGCTCTCAGGGTCACGTGGCACCCTGAGCAGCAGCTCCACAAATGTTATTTTGCGTCCACATATTGCATCCATGCTCACCTCATAAAAAAAGAGGTACAAGACAGGGCAAAAGTTTTCTTCCAAAATAGATGTCATATATACATACATACACACACACCCACTATATGTATATATACATATATATGTAGCAATTGTATATACAAACTCACACATACTAATGTAATTGTGTGATGCAAAGAAACAAAAATGTACAGATCTTTTTTACAAAATTGTAACAAAGACTGGAAAGGGTTTTCTTTGCTCGTGAGCAACGCGTCGATGTAAAAGACTCCGTGAGGTTTTGTCCACATGAGCATCTCCCAGATACGTGTCCAACTCCATGTGACACAGTCAGGCAGGCAGATACTTAGGCAGAAAATAGCTCAGTGTTACAAATATAAAGGCGGACAGAGTCAATGCCGGTCAAAGGAAAAATGGTGTGATTTTAAAAACCAGCGAGGAAAAGGAAATATCAAGGAGTGTTGACATAAAAAAAAGCACAAAGAAAGTTTGTGTTCTTTTATTACTAAATATAGTGCAACAATAAACACTGCGTTTCTTTCACCCTTTTACTCGTTTCCAACAACGTCAACTTCACTTCCCCTGCTTTTTTCCCCATTTGTAACATAAGGCATTATCCTTGTACCGTCACTGTCGTGTGCCACAAGGTCAATCCTTCTTTCTGGGAGAAAAACCAGCTTTAGAGACGTAAACATAACACGGACCCTGCTCAAAACAAGAGAAAAACTATTGAAAAAAAAGAAAGAATAAAAACAGAACAAGTGTTGGTATTTTTTTTTTTTGGGCAGCATGTAATTTTTGGAAAGGCAGGGCAGTTTGGATGGTGGCGATGACCTCCTCAGTCAAATAGCCAAATCCTTTGAGGAATAAAAACTGAGCTGTGTGTACCACAGCACCCTCCCTCCCAGACAACATCAGTGTGCGCAGCAGCAGCTGGGGGGGCCTTTGGGTTGGTCGGGCCTTAGAAGGCCTGCTGGGCTGGGTTGTAATTGAATGTTGTTGGCACATGGGGCCGCTCTTCCAGCTTGTCATACTCCAGATGGAATTCCTTTCAGAGCATAGACGACTTAATGCAGAAAGCTGAAATACACAATTAAGACTGTTGACCAAAAAAGGTTTCTTACCTTGGCTACTTTTCTCCAGTTAAGACAGTCAAAAAAGTAGTAGGTGCCTCTCTCATAAGCGTTGGTCTTCAGTGTTGGCTCCATGCCTGGCGCTCTGGTTATCCAAACCCTCTCCTCTTTGTGGTACCTCCAGTCACGGTTAAAGCTGATGGCGAAAAGTCGGTAGAGGAGTGAGACTAAAACCATTCCTCTTTTCCTCTTGGCATTTTCCAGGGGTTGCCAGTCAACAATTTCCATCCCCCCTATCATCAACTCTTAACTCCAACTTCCTCCATGTCCTCCTTCACTGTATCCATCAATCTCCTCTGTCTCTTAACTAGTAGCATCATCTCCACCATTCCTCTACCAATACAATCACACCTGTGAACTTCTCCAAACCTTCCTGTCTGTGTTGTCTCTCTAATCACCTCGTTCCTGATCCTGTCCATCCTTGTCTCTCCTAAAGAGAACCTCAGCGTCTTTAACTCCTCCACCCCCAACTCTGTCTCCTGTCTTCTGTCTATTCCTAGTGTCTCTAATCCATCCATCATGGCTGGTCTCTCCACTGTCCTGTAAACCGTTCCCTTCACCTTAGTTGACTCTCTTCTATCACAGATCACTCCTGACTTTTTTCTCCAGTTGTCCCATCCTGCCTGTACTCTATTCTTCACCCCATTGCATTATAATAATAGAACTCCAGATCATTGAGAAGCATTAAAGGCATGTAAAGGACAAAGGGACAGTAATGGTACTGTAGTACTCACAGCTCCACTGCTGCCAGTAGCTGTAGTAGGTCACCTCCACTCATGTAGTAGAGGTAGAACAACAGGTCTTCACCATATCGAGCCAGTTTGATTGCAGCCAACTTAAAAATAAACAAAAATTGAATCAGTTAAGAGTAAGAATTACGACTTAAAGTGTAGGGACAGAAAAACTGCAGGTCCAAATTACCTTGTCTCTTATGTGGATATTGGTTAGGTACTCTGAAGGAACATGGAAGTCTGCAAAAAAAATAGACATATAGTTTTCAGCGTGTCTCAGGATGCAATACCTTGGTTGGTATAAATTGTCTTACCAATGTCCTGTGGTCGACATGGTGATGAAGCCCACGGAGAGGCAAACTTTGGGTACAAGTTTCTGTCAGAAAACGAGGTGACAGTCGGATTATTCAACCAGGACAAGAATCAGGTCGGCGGTACATTTGAGTGAGCTACTCTATGATTGACATACTGGTCCCGTTTCAATGTGCGGAACCATTATACTGTAAATAGGACAATACCGTCTTCTTACTCTGGTGAATTCAAGTTAAGTCCCAGTGTTGTGAGGTCGCTGCCAAGTGCCAGATGGACCATCCCTGGATCAGTCTCTGCTGCTCGGATAAACGTCAGCAGACCAATCATTCCGAACTGGTCTGTCACCATTCCTGAGGGAATGTTTGTCACCCGACCTACAGCAGCACAACATTTTCTGAGTTTATTGTACTTTGGAAATAATCTGATCTGTCACCATCATCAATATTCTTCGTCCAGTCTTCACCCCAACTCTTCCCATTGTCCTTCACTCCCAGCTCTGTATAATGCCTAAATTTAAGGTCTTTCTCTCTTCTGGATGATCCATTTACCTAATTCATAAACCTGAAATTGGTTAATCGAGTAGATCGCAGGAATCAAACTCAGGCCCGGGGGCCAAATCTGGCCCATACTGTAATTATATCTGGCCTGCGAGATAAAATCAAATGTGTGCACATACATTCTGTTCTGTAAAAATGGTCTGGAAAGACTATGAACAGACAGAATAGGAAACAAATACCACTGATATGTGAATTATTTCTCATGTGTTTGATAACATTAAGTGTAACAATTGACTGTTACAGATTCAATGTTTCCATACCAAAGAACAATATTAATAACTTGAGAGAAAGGGAAAACATGCACATTTACAGTTTATTTCTCTCTATATATTGAGTTTGGCCCGTGACTTTAGGTTTTTAAGCCGAATTTCTGCCAATGATATTGAGTTTGACAACCCTGGAGTAGATTAACCAACTTCAAGTAGATGGTTGATGAGTTGATGAACTGTCCAAATCTAAACCTTGGTTTTTTTATCTATTATTTTTGCTTTTTACAGTTTTAGGCAAGTTTAATTCCTTTACACTCAAAAAAAGACTTAAAAAAAGACAATAATAAACTATTTGTTTTCCTTACTTCATAATTTTTATACCAAACCCATCTTATGGGTGAAATGTAACACAAGATGCAGCTTGTGCCGTGCTTAGAAGAGAACAAATGGACATTTGTTTGACTATCATGAGTGACTCCTCGGGGAGATTTAGCAGTAAATGTCCAACACTAATCAATACACTATTTCTATATTCATAAACAAAACATAATGGATGCATTAGAGCCTAGAACAAGCCACTGATAGAGTAAACAGATTCAGACAAGCCAAAAAAAAAATCCACTCAGACGGCCAGACATCAAGGCTGGGCAGACGAAAAAAAGACAAGTGATGTGATTGACTGAGGGGTCTCACCATCGGGCAACACCTGGATCCCTTTTTTCTGGTTGTTGTTCTGTGCGTTAGCCGTCTTGTCTCCGGGGAACTTGGGTCCGTCTACATTCGATGTGCTCTTGCTTGTAGAGTTCAAGTTCTGGACATATACAGTATAGTATAGGGTTGTCATGATTACTAATAAAAATACATGTATGAAAGGCAAGATCTTTGAAAAGGAATGAATGAATGAATGTTTCGCACTCACAGCTTTGTTGTCATCATTGTTCAACGTGGGGTCCTTATAATTTGGACCAGGCAGTGCAGGGAAGTCCTCATTATGTATTGAGAAATCCTGTGTCTGTTCAGTCGATGGCTTTGTTACCATGCCAACTGGATTACGTCAATAAAGATTGAGAAATTAGAGGTTTTAGCAAACAATGTTCACGACAATGACAGAAGAATTATTATTAACAACTCTTTGTGGCCACTGACTTACCATAAGGAGCTCTTCCAGCCAGCGGGTTGAGCACCGGTGTTGGGTTTCCAGGCCCTTCTCTCCGACTCCTGTCAGCCAACGCAGGGAAGTCTGACAGATCCAGTGCCGTTACATTTTCACTCCCATCTGCAGCAACAGGACAGAAAACATTTAACCGATGTGTGTCAGAATGAAAGTTCTGCAAAGACTACCTAACTCTGTCTTCTCCTTTTAACTTGTCCCTTTTTCAGGCCACAGCGAGTCAACAATTTCCATCTCCCGCTGTCCTCTGTATCCTCAACTCTTACTCCAACTACCTACAAGTCCTCCCTCACTGCATCCATCCATCAATCTCCTCTTTGGCCTCCCTCTGCGTCTCGTACCTGGTAGCTCCATCTCTTCATTCTTCAACCAATATAATTACTGTCCCTCCTCTGAACATGTCCAAACCATCTCAATCTGGCTTCTCTAGCTTTTTCTCCAAACTTTCCTGTCTGTGTTGTCCCCAATTACCTCGTTCCTGATCCTGTCCATCCTTGTCTCTCCTAAAGAGAACCTAACAACAACTGTAAACCTTTCCCTTCACCTTAGCTGACTCTCTTCTTTCACAGACTCTTCTCTCCAGTTGTTCCATCCTGTCTGTACTCTATTCTTCTCATCTCTTCCAGTGTCCACTGCTCTGAACAGTTGATCCTAAGTGTCTAAACCCCTGCAAACCTCCACCTCCCTGTAACCATTTAATTCCATTGTTCTCCCTTTTATTCACACACATATACCGTACTCTGTCTTGCTACAACTAAAAGACTACCTAGTGTCTGTTTGATTACTGGACGGTTGTGAGACCATTAATAATAAACATTAACAATTTATTAAATCAATCTTGATATTAGAAGAAGGTGGAAGCCTAACCTGTGCCGTTGAAGATGTTGCTCGATAACGAGTTGTTAATCCCAAAAACCTGATTGCGGTTCATACCAAATCCTGACATGCTGCAAAGAGAGAGAGCAGATGGAAATAAGCAATCAGCTCTGCATCAAAACAGTGTTGTAGATATAATAAAAAAAAAACAAACAGATTGAGAGTTACATTTTTTAAAAGTTATTTTACCTGTTTATGGTGAATGGTTGACGTGCTGGCTGTTGCTTGGGCATACAGATGATACTGGGAGAGCTGCAGTTGGGGCTGCCCAACCCAGAGCTGCTCATACTATTGGTCCTACTGCTGATCCCAATGCTTTGACCTACCTGAGAGTGATTAAGCATGTTCCTAGAGTTCATTGGCAATGTCCCCCTGTGAAATAATTACAAATCGGTTTTAATTTTCTTCTTCTGGTCCATGACATAGGTCACTGAAGCTGTTGGTGACATACTGTAATGTGTTCCGCTGTGTCTAACAAACCTGCTTGGTGACGGAGGAGTGTGGAGGGACATGGTGGGGACTCCTGTTGTGGGAGTAATATGACTTGGTAGCTGACTGCCCTGTGTTAGATTACGGTTTAGCTGAGGCGTACTGTTGCCCATGCCCCTGACAGAGAAGCCCAGTGTACCTGCAGCACAATATAACCATAACATCAATCTTTATTAGAAATAATTATTGTTAATAATGTTGTTTTCTTTGAACATTCACTGATTCTTCAAGACCTAAACAACTAACTCAAAATGTGGCAACCTCATGAGAGTATATACAGTATATGTATAGACACACACACACACACTTACTTTGTGGACCGTACAAACTCGCACCAAATTGCGACAGTTGACCAGACGACGATGGCGAGGGAGACGAGAGCATCTAATGGACAAAACCAGAGGGGAAATTAGTTTAACAACAAATTTGCTTCTTTGCTGAGAGACCAACCAGAGTACATGGGGCTGTGCTGAGAGAACTCACATCTTTGTCCGACCGATGTGGAAACATCGACGGCTGATTGTAATACATGTTTTCATCTGAAAAGTCGTTATCGACCACCTCCACAAACTCTCCAAATTTTTTTCTCGTAGCACCAAACATGCCTTTTGTCACCTGCAGCAGAGAGCAGTGGAAAAAAAACGTTCTACATTAAACACAGGAAAATGAATTTTAGCAAAAAATCCACAAAGCCTGTAAACACAAAAGTGATTTATGTCCATTTATTAAAATGAGAAGCTGTTCAGAATATTATACTGAACTATGGTAATCTACTGTATTTGATCAGTGTTAAATCTCTTCTTCTTTTCCTTTCAGCTTGTCCCTTTTCTCAGGGACACAGCGAGAGAACAACTTCCAACTCCCCCTGTCCTCCCTGTCCTCTGTATCCTCATCTCTAACTCCTACTACCTCCATGTCCTCTCTCACTACATCCATCAATCTCTTCTTTGTCTCCTACCTGGTAGCGCGATCTCTAGCATTCTTTTCTACCAATAAAATCACTGTCCCTACTCTGATGTCCAGACCATCTCAATCTAGTTCAGTGTTATATCTACAAAAGTATATAATATTAAGGCAATTGTCAAAAAGCAATGTAAGTTAACAGGTTGCTAAACAAACATAACTTTCTATGGAACACGTCTGGGGCTTTGTAAGAAGGGGAACTAAACAATCTATTACAGACACTAGCATACAATTTGTGCTTCTTTATGCCAAAAGGTTAAAAAGACTTATCCAGAAAAAATGTTGGCATAATTACTTATTAGACCTGAAACGTCATATTTAAAAATACAATAACAACTATAATTGCGATTGCATTTTAGAGTTGACAACAAATGTGTTTTGTGAATGTAAGCCCAAATGTTAAGGTTAGTACTAATGTTAACGGTAATGGAGTTTGTTTTTAAATATAATGTATAACTTCGACTGACAAACCAAGTTTTAGTATTTAAAACTATGTTTTTGTTGTGGGACAGGTACAAAGTAAAAGGGAAACTGTTTCGTTACTGTTTGTGTTTGTTTCTCTCACTTATGTGGTGTTTTGTATGAACCGCAGCGGGAATAATAAATAATGAATTGTCTAAGTTGACACAGTGGAGCTAAAAGGCTAGTTAGCCCCGGCTAACGTTCGCAGGCTACAGCAATCAGTGTGATTAGCACAGTCGAACGGAAACAAGTGCAACCTGGCAAACATTTCGACTACCGGCCACCGGGCCTGGACTTCAGAGCAGTGGTCAGTTCGGAGCAGCGGCGCCGGCCTGTCACCACATACCCACACAGCTCCCCGTTCGCTCGCATTAGTTTACGCTCGGTTTACAGCAGCAGTCCCAGCCACGGTCTACTGGAGCTAACAGCTAACGAACGGCCCCGCAGCGACACCGCAGAAAACGCTGGGAAACGCGTCAAAAACTCAAGGCTTGCATCACAACTAAACCCGGTGAATGTGAACGAGAGAAAAAAAAAAATAAAATTCCCTCACCGCATCAAACTCCCCTCTCTTCTTTGCATCCAAGATGGCTGTGTGTATTGTAAACCGAAAGAGGCAATATCCTTTACCCTCTGAACTTACAACCTGCTGACCACTTCCGTACACAAACCCGGGGCCGCTGCCCTGAACAATCAAAGGCCGCAGCATTGGAATAACACATAGAACTACGTTTTAAAGATGATAATGACAAATGAATGAATCGAAACATTCATTGTATTATTCAATACATATGCAATTAATTCACAAATGAACTGGTTGTACATTGATTTACTGGTTTACAAAAAGAACACTGGGTTACAAACAAATATCAGACAAAAAATAACAGTTGACAAGAATATACTTTTGAAAAGGTACATTTTAATGGTTTTAAATAAATCAATCAATACATTGTTCAATAAAAAAAACAATTAATTAATTAATGATGAATTGCCATTGCAATGACACATCATCAGTAGGGTAAAACTAACCTGTCTCATGGCGGTTGAATCTCAGCTCACGCTCCCTAATAGTGGGTGAACAATTCTGCACTTGGTGAATTCTGCTTCACAATGATAGGAAGAGCCGACATTGAAGGAAAAAGAACATTGGGTTACAAATAACTTCTTCAAATAAAGAATAACAGGTGGCAAGAATATTATTTAGAGTAAATTTGTAGGCAGATGTTTTCTAAAACTTGCAATGTTTTACTTCTTATACTAGCGCAAATTGTTGTTGTTGTTGTTGTTGTTATTATTATTATTATTATTATTATTATGCAGTAGTGGTGGCCTAACAGAAGCAGACTCAGGTCGAGTGGAATTCTAATCCACCAGATGCCAGGTTGCCACTGAGGTGCTGAGGACCCACAGAACTTTAGCAGTGTGATTTGGGTGGCAGTTGTGGAGACCAGATAAGAGAAATTGTGATAATTACTGTTTTATGTCAAACAATTTTGTACTTTATAATAGTTCTGGGATGACATTTCTTCGGGTACAATCTGTTCACCTAATACTGTAAATGTGTTTCCTGTAGAGTACTGTTGTCACAATGGTTGTGGATATTCTGGTTCAGAGCCATGGAAGCAAAGGAAGATTATTGATTAATTGTTTTTTAAGACATTGGAAAATGTTAGATGACATGGTAGATTATATCTCTCAGGGAATTGTGTGGAGTCAGTGGGGACTTTTTACAGTAGCTCCAAAAAGAAAAGAAAAGAGATGCAAAATTAGAAATGAGAAGAATAATTAGATAATTAGATATAATAAGAATAATAAAAAAACAATACTGCAAAAGAAGAAATATATTCCAGTATGTAAAGGATTTAAAAAATTCAAATATAAATACAAATAAAGAGAAGGTGAAATAGTAACCACTCTTCCGACCATCATAATTACACCTGTTTTTTAGCCCTGGAGTAGAAATTTAATCTTAATCTTTAATCAATCTTAATCTTAATCTTAAACAGAGAACAGGTGGAGATAGAAAACTCTGATTTGCTTCTTCTAGCTTTTACTTCTTATCTTAGCAGTTAAGGAAGTGAGTTTGGGTTTTCAGGTTGGAATCCATCAGCTATATATATATACAACTTCCACTGGACTCACCACCTACAGGAAGGCTCACAGTATGGAGCAATGTGATTTGGGTGGCAGTGGTGGAGACTGCTGCCCCTCCTTTCCCCTGAAGATGGATGAATTAATTAATAAAAGAAATACATATTTCTTAACAAGTTATTATATATTGCTCAGAGGTGGTGCATGTTTCGACACTTAACTGTTTCTCTCCATGAGCTTATCCTCCTTTATGCTGTGTGGGATTTGTTCCTGTGTGGCCACAGTGGATAAGAACAATGACAAGTGCTAAAAGCAAAGTGTCAGTGAGCGAAAGCAGACCAGGGGCACGTTGCCCTTTCTGATAGAGAAAAAGAATTCCTGCCACAACACAACACTGTTAAATTATTTATTATCACACAAGAAAGATGGGACTTTGTGGTGATATTTCACAGACAAGAGAAAACTATTAAATAAAACTTTGCTCTAGAAAAAGTCATCAACTTTGTCTTCTTTGTAAAGACCTTTTCAATAAGTGACAAAGATAATTCTATGCACCCCGGAGGCCTCAGCTCAGGTCCATGAGCACATCCAGGCTGTTTTAACATAAACGACCTTTTGTAGACTTTTATCACAAATCACTTCTTCTGCTTATCCCTGGCATCCTGCTCCTTCCTGTCTCTCTCACAAGTACCTCTGTCATTGTGGATAGGGGTGGGTCATTAGGCACAAATGGGGGAGGAGAGAGCAGCTCGTGGTTGCTATCACCATGAAAGTCAGGGCAAAGCTCAGAGTCACTGAGCGATAGTGCGAAGGATAGCACTGGGGAATATCTGCACTGGGAATACAGTATGTTTTCAGACCATTAGGTTGAATAAACAAATGGATTTGTCTGAAAGACACAAAGAGCTGAGGACCTCGCAGAAAACCATAATAAAGTAGGTTCTTTATCATTTTTGTTAATATTCATCATAAATACATTTTAATTTTACTTCACATTTTGGTGGCAGAACATGTTGGGATGTCATGAAATGTTTTTTTTACCAGATGTATGAAGCTTCTTGAGTGTGACTCTTAATGGGCACTGCGGTAGAGAGGCAGTATTGTTCTAAGAGAGAGTAAAGTAGAAGATGGGGAATGCCATGCGAAGCATCGTCGCCTTGATTCCATCAGAGCGCTGTCAACGTTTCTTACTAGGAGACCTAAAGGAGATGCCTCTGGATCGAACCCTGGACCTGAGCAGTCGGCAGTTACGTCGGTTGCCCGCCGCTGCCTGCGTGTTCAACGAGCTGGTAAAGCTCTACCTGAGTGACAACAACCTCAGCACCTTACCTGCAGAGCTCCAGGAGCTGAAGAAGCTGCAGCTGCTGGCCCTCGATTTCAACTGTTTTGAGGAGCTACCTGCCGCCGTCTGCAGATTGCCACAGCTTAGTATCCTCTACCTAGGCAACAACAGGCTTTACAAACTCCCCGGTGAGCTGAGAGAACTTAAGGAACTTAATACTTTGTGGCTAGAGACTAATTGCTTCACTGTTTTCCCTGAAGTGGTCTGTGAGCTTCCCAATCTGAAGACCCTGCACCTTGGATATAACCAAATACATAGATTACCAGAAGAACTTAAAGCCTTGCAAGAACTCAGAAGCATCTGGCTTGCTGGCAACCAACTTGCAGAATTTCCACATGTCTTGTTGGAAATGCACTTTCTAGCAGTTGTTGATGTAGACCGGAACAAAATACGTAAATTCCCAGGCCTGTCTCACATGGAGGGATTGAAACTTATCATATATGATCACAACCCCTGTGTTAACGCCCCGACGGTGGGTGAAGGAGTCAGGAGAGTGGGACGCTGGGCAGACAGCTCCATGGATGAACAGGAGGAGGATGTATCCAAGGCAGCAAGTGAGGCTACACCTGAGGATGAAGCTGTGTCATCTGAGGACAAGGTTGATATGTAAGGACAAATAAAACCAAAATGACTTTCAGCAGCAGAAGGGGCCACTGCATGCACAATGGCATCAGCACTTATGGAAGTGGATTGTGTTGTCAGTCAGGCCTACAGTGTTTGGTCCATATATGGTAAAGACTGTTACATGAACTATGATACTGGAGGATAAATCATAAAAACTCAAATAAAATGATTTGTTTAAGTTGAATAAAGTCCATGCTGAGTCTATGTTGACCTGTATATATGAAAGAGAATGAGTCACAGGGTTTTTTTTAGAATTTAAACACGATTTAACAATGATAATAATAATAATAATAATAAATAGTCAAATAAATTATTTATTTAAAAATTAAAGAAAGGCCATGCTGTGTTTATATATATGTGTGTGTCTCTGTGTGTGTGTGTAAAAAAGGGAAAAAAGGAAGTCGTCGGAAGTTGTTGTGTATATATGTATATATGTACAGTATATATGATGTGTCAATATCAACAGATCAATGTCACGCAATCTATATACAGTATATACTGTATATAGAGAGAAAGTATATATACATCATATATATACAGTGTGTGTGTATATACTGTATATATATAAAATATATATATATATACATATATATAATATTTACCACTTATTTAACTGCATAAGCATTGTCATATTCTATGTTCGGTATTCAGCAAAAGTTAAAATAATGGTTTGTTTGCAGAGGCACAAAGAGCATACTTCAATCAGGCAGCTGTGGGCTGGGTCTTCTATTCAGTTCCAGAAAAACCTGATGTGGAATTTGATCATTTAAATCAACAAAGGATGAGGAGCAGCTCTTGTTCCAACGATCTGAGATAATATCTGTACATGCTGGGGCGAAATGTGAGGTTTTTAATACAATTGATGGATGGTCCTACTCAATTAGTGCTCTCCTTATCCAGACTGGTGCATAATTCATCTGACAGATTGGGGCCGTGGTTTGGAATAAAGCTGGTAGTGGGTTTTAATATCATGCTCTAAAATTCTGGGTTTGAAGCAGATGACAAATGCAGTTTTATTCCACACAGCTCAGATTACAGGTCTGGCCTTAAACAACAGGGATTTATTTATGGAGATCTTTATATAATATAGTTAAATACAGTTGCATTATCATAAATAGAATCTAAATATGAAATATTAAACAAAACCTCCTTCGAGAGTTATTTTTTACCTTAATTTGTCAAATTTTTAATTAATTTGTGAGAATTTATGTCATTATCTGGCAAATTTCTATCACTGTCACCTGCTAGAAAATCCTTCATAGTTTATTTTTTGAGGTATATCATTTGCCTTTACAGCATAGGGGTGGTTTAAATAGTATAACAATAACACTTTATTCCCTAACATTCTGTTCTTACATAATTTTATAAGGATTTCCCTCAATTTTATACAAGATGTATCAAATTCATCACAATTCAATGCATTCAAAGTTAATTTTTCTTGATTTGAGACATTTTAGTTGATAGGTTTGACATCAACATTGGCCATATTCCTATTGGTAAAAGTATAGAAAAAAATGCAAATGTGAGAATAAACAAGACATAACTGCTGTTACACTACCAATCACTGTTACTTTCATCACTTTTCACATTTAAGATAAATCTAAGAGTTTTTAAATATTTTACTTTTCTGGCAAATACTTATCTTTTAATATTGTTTTTAAATAACTGGATTGTACATCTCTGTGGACAGAGTGACATCTGCTGGGGAGTTTTGTGTTCCTTTTCATGTATGAGTTTTCTCTGAGTGCTTTGGATTCTCTCCACAGAAAGAACTCAATAGATATGAATGTGAGCAATGGCTGATTTAACTGTGACTTGTGAACTGCCCAGGGATTATCCACCTGTAGTTGGCTCCAGCACCCCCCAGTGGCCCTGAGAGTAGATGATTGATGGATCTGTATTTTCAAAAAAATTGCACACAAGGTGTTTAAATGTTTAATTGTATATCAGTGCATTAATAACAGCCACTGCGTTATATCACACAATAAGTTGAATATTACAGAGAGAAGTAATGCGATACACATGGTCAACCATTAACATATGTATATGTTAAATACAAACCTAAACAAAGTGTTTATTAACAAACATTTTAAAAGTCAAATCTAAAATGCTTTGGTTTTTTCCTCCATGTTTTTAAAACAACAAATCCCATTTGAACATTATTAAATTAGGAAGTGACAATTTACAATAACTCAAAATAAAATAAAAACCTTCGTTGAAGAAGTCATGTGTGTTAACGTTAACCTGGCTTCCACAATGAGACAAATCCTCTCTCTGTGCAAAATGAAGTCAGTGCCACTGCGTACTTTCTTGTATGCCTAAGGCTCGACCATTAGCACACTGGAAAGTTATTACAATCGTTGCTCTAGAAAAGGAAATCACATGCATATGCTTTTTCTGGAAATTCAAATGCAAAAAAAAGCTATGTTTATTCTATAGAGGGCACTAAATAGACTCATTATTGATGCCGATTACATTGCTTGGTGAGTGCCAGATGCTGAAGGCTATATGTGGGGAGTCATCTGACACCAGCAACACACAACCTGCTCAGATGACCTAACAAGGCAATTAAAGATAGCAAACCATGCTCCTTATGTGATATGGTAGAGTACTTTGCGGCCAGGGGCACAATCACAGACAGAAGGTAAGCAAAATACATCATTACCCAAGATGAGAATACTGCAGAAGAAGGGAAGGCTGGAATGTTGCAGCTCCCGGGATGATACCAAAAAAAAAACAACATAAAGATAAGACTTTAACAACGCTGCTCTGTTCAAGTTGCAGGGACACTCATCAATGTCAAAGATAATAATATTGTCAGCTCTTGGGTCACGGCGGTGACTCTATTTTTTGTGTATAACATATCAATATACACCCGTCAGACCTATTCTATAATCACCTACTAATAAGTTAAATGTGTTTTTTTTTTTAAATTACACAGTCATACGCTAGGTAGTTTAATACGTCAGGTGATTTACAGTCACAGGCTCATCCACGGCCCCGGTCTCTGCCGTAGAGTTGTTTCAGCTTCTGGAGCTCGAAGACATCCATCCAATGTCTCTGAATTGTCATCGTCAGGGCCCTTAGAATCCAACGGTCCTTTTTCTTCAATAACAGGCAAATCAGCTCCATGGACATCTGGACGAAGGGTGGACCTTTGAGTCGACCCATCAGCCTCTGTTTCGTTTCTCGGGGAGTCTGGGGTTTCATTGACAGAGCCAATCACCTTAAGAGAACCAAGATCCTTCTGAGAGCTTTCTCTCTCCATACGTTTCCGAGCCTCCTCTCTTCTTTGCTGCAAACGGGTGTTGTCTCCCATCATCACATTGACTCTCACTTGGTCTGGGGGCCAGAGACCACCCCAAATGAACTGCAGGTAGCTGAATAGCACAACAACACTGAGGAAGGCAAAATTGGTAGCCACACCAATAACTGCAGATGTTAGTGGGAAGTTGTAAAGAATGTAACGGATACCAGTGAAGTAGGCATGGATGCGTAGCTGTGATGAGTAAATTTGCACTCGTTTGGACTGGATCTGTATGACAGCCCCCACGGGCGGGTGGTTAGGGTTGGTTTTGTAGTCGGAATAGAGCTCGACCTCTATGAGCTGCTTCTGCTCAGCGATGCCCGTCAGGAGAAATGGGGAAAAAAATAAGGTGCTCATGGTCTGCAGGAGGCTGGAGCGGTAGTGCAGCATTGTCGAGCGTCCCACTGATGAGACAATTTGCCCATCCTTAGCAAAGGAAGACATCCTGACCATAAACATGCCCAGCTGCTCATTGACTGGTGACTCAGGCATCTCCAACTCCACAGACACCCGATAAGGTTGGCCATAAGCCATCACCTGGTCTTTGCCATTCTTCAAGAAAGAGATGTTGGCAGTGGGGAATGAACATAGTCCTGCTTCCGAGGTAGCACAATCAGAGGTATAGTAGAAGTGCACAGGGGTGGAGAAACTCACAGTGGGCATGTAGGAATAGTAGAAGCTTCCGTAAAGAAAGATAGACACCCATAGTAACAGTCCCAAAACACAAAAAAGAATGGCTGCTTGAAATAAGGTTCTTCGAGCTTTAAGCAGGGTAACAGCTGCCACATCGTGGAGCCAGTGAAGTATTGGTCTAATCGCAGCCCCCATTGAGCGTGGTGCGGAGCCCGCTGAGTTTTCTCTAGTCCTGGCGGGGGATCCTGTTCCTTCTGAATGCCGCGACAGTAGAGTGTCCTTATATTCAGCCATTAGTGGGTAGATCCCCTGCAGTACCGTGAAGCTAGCCGCTTATCTTGACTGGTGAAAGACTTCCAATGTTCACTGCATTCCAAAAGATTCAACGCAGAGAAAACAGAAAAGACACACACATCTACGGGGTCTGTATTTCTAAATGTAGGACAGCGATTCTATTAGAGTGACAACCAATTCTAAGCTTCTTAAAAACTTAGCCGTTGCCGGAAAACAACGATAACAGAAACACAAACAGGACTCCATGATCCTCTTCACTCTACCTCTCTTGTTTAACTGGCGACAGCATATCAGCTTAGAAGCACACTACCGCCACATGTTGGCAGAAGTGGGTTTTTACAGCTGTTGTTAAAAAACTGCCATAGCAGTAGTACTACACTACTAGCACTACCTGTACCTGAGCTACAACTACGGTGTCAACTAATGTTATGCCTACCATTACTGATACGTTTATTGCTACTGCTGCTCCCACCACCACTAATAGGTCATGTTGGTTGTGTTGCTACAAGGGTTTTTACTGGTTACAATACTCATGTAATAGCAGTTAGATTATTACTGTAGTTTTGGATATTATTGACAGCCATCTTTGTTTAACACACATTTGAAAATATTATGTAAATCTGCATTCTTCTAATCCTTTTCCCAATCAGCCACAGCTACGTGTATGACTACTCTTTACCGTCCGGCAATAGGTTATACAGAACTATCATGGTGTAGTTTACACCGTGGCAGGAAGTTTAAAAAAAAAATAAAGCCCTATCTCAAAATGGGAAACATTAAGCATTTCAAAGCCATATACATCCTGGTTGGGATGTTTATTTTTCTTTGATCTTTAACTAACTGTTCCGTTGAAATTGAGATGTTACGTGATACAAAAGCTACTAGTACATAGTACTACGTAGTAATAACCACACATAAAATATATTTGACAATCATTCTGAAAGTGTAAGATTTTTGATGAATTTAAATTAATTTTAACCTTATTTAAGTAATATAGTTGTCATTCAAGTTATGTATAGTACGTATAGTTTTTATAATTTAAAAAGTCTTCTCCTTTTGTCTCTTCTCGTTCCGGTGTAAACCGGAAGTTGTCTTCTATTGTGGTGAAAAGGCCGCAACTTTAACCACAGGCCCGGCCGCCAGGGATGGGAAAGAAAACTCGTTTAACAGGAGGAGCAGTTGGACGTAGAACAATTTTGCAGCTTTCACCTCCAAGTCTTCGTGGCGGAAACGGTGGTGACAGAGACGAAGCAGCGTCTGGATCGGACGGTAAATAACTGTATGATCCATATAGCCGTAATAGAGGTTTGTAGCGCTAGCGCCACGGCGTTCGGGTTAGCTACATGCTAAAGTAGCTACTTGTGAGCGATTAAATTCTTCATTCCGTAGTTCTGAGGGAAATCTGTCTTTAAGAACAGACATGCATTACTGATTTGCATAACACGTTTTTTATTAAAATAATCTAAAATTGCTTTGCTAGTTTGTCATTTTTCTGTCTAACGGGTGAACGGTTCGCTCTGAGATTTGCTCTGTATATGCCAATGTAAAACCCAAAATCTTAGTAAAAACCTATCAGAAGCTAGAAATATTGAAACGGATTGTGTTTGACATAACGCTCCATAGATTGTTGGAATGTGAGTGCTTGTCCACGTAAGTGTGGTGGGGTCACGCTATCAACATGCTGTGTTGACTGGATACACTCGACTGCATTGTTTTGCGTCAGTGTGCTGCGGTACAGTTGTGTTAGCGAGATATAGTTAGATTTGCCGTGAGAAATGACCCAATTCCGTTTTTTGTTAATAAACCAAGTACTTGAGATTGTGACGTACTTCTTTTCTGTGTTCAGTTGTTTCTTGATGATACAAATGTGACTACGTATACGCTTGAAATTTACACATTTTCAGCTCGTGGTGTGCCTCGAGATTTTCCAAAGAAATGTACTCTTAGCTATTTAAGTATTTGTTGTATTGTTTGGCTTTGTTTCACGTGAAGTGGGTTGACTATTAGATAAGATGAGATATTAAAGTACTTTGTGCTCCTTGTAGTTGGCTTTGTTCATTAACTTTTAACTTTTATTTTATTTTACTATTTCTAGAGCACATTTCATGGTGATCTTAACTTGTTTTCTTTATTCTGTCCTAATTTTTTTTTTTTTTGTTGCAGACGAGCAGGAAGGTGATGCACAGAGGTTTGTTAGGGAACAACAAACAAGCATGAAGCCTCCTTCAGTAAAAGCAACAGGTAAAAATCATCAAACACACATACATGAAGTCCCACATAAACATTCTATGCCTGAGCTGAATAATGATACCTTGGGATCTAAAAAACTTTTGGTCCTCTGTGCAGAGGGGTTATCCCTGCTTGGAGCATATGAGGACAGTGAGGAAGAAGATGCTGGAGACTTTCAGCGTTCAGCTGCAAAGTCGCAGAACAACCAGCCAGCTGACATTGACAGCACATTAGCTAATTTCATGGCTGTAAGTATATATGTATGTGTATGTGTGTGTGTAATGTAAATACATACAATAAATAATGATTCAATGTGAAGTTTAGTGACCAGTCAAAGACAAGATTCCCATTCATCTTAATAGTAAGAGAAGATAAATTGAGCTATAATATTGCTTACATTAATTTTTTTAGTGCTCCTCATACTCATTATTACATCAAAGACAACTCTTAAGGCAGCTAAAGTTGAGTTTCAAAAACCATCCTGCTACTCTATTCTTAAAATATCCTACTTTGTTTATAATTTCTGACATTCCCTGGCTTCACAGGAGATTGATGCAATTACCACTCAGCCAAATTCAGAAGATGCAAAATCACACCCTGCAGCCCCAACTTCTATTCCCCCAAAACCTGAGGGTGAGACCCAGCACCCTCCTGCGAGTGGTGGACAGAATCACCAAAGTACAGAATTTGCGTACAACACTCAATATTCACTAGCTGGAGGTAACTCTTCCTTATTGTTACCTTTGCTCATACCCTTCTGGTATTGTTTTATGGTGACGTAATGAGTTATTTTAAAAAACTGAACTTTTTTGCAGTGGATGTTGAAATGGGAGACTGGCAAGAGGTCTGGGATGAGAACTCGGGTTGCTACTACTACTGGAACACTGCAACCAATGAAGTGTCCTGGGAGCTGCCACACTATTTGGCTGATCAGATGCAAAACCTAGCACAGCATTCTAAGAGGTAAGATTGCCTTGCGTCACGATGTGTGCAGTGTTCCATGTTGTAAAGTTTACTTTTTTTCTCAAAGATCTTTTTAGTTTTTTTTTGTTGTTGTTGAGTAACATTTTAGTGACAGTTGAGTACAAAACACACAGAACTTACATGACAGAAGTGGTAATTACAGTAAGCAATATTTAAGCTATTGAGGTAGGTAGTTAATAAAAAATAATCAGTTTAACAGCTCCATCCATGGAGAAAAATCTTTCAAAAATACATGATCTTCTTGGAATTAAAGAGCAACTTGGGACATAAAAAATTCTCAAGAGAGCAGTGTAGGAAGGATATATATTAACACTGGAACATCCCCTGTGGATTAGATCTTTGTTTTTTGCTGTAATGACACAACTTTATTGTACATTTTGTTTGTCTTTTCAGCTCGAATGTTAATGGTAATGGGACTGCCCATAGAAGTTCTTACACAGAGGAAACGCCTGCCCCTGTCACAGCGCCAACGACAGTTAAAGAGACAAAAGCTAAGGTAATTTCTCAAGAAATCCAGCAGCAGCCCTCTTGACATCTATTAAAGTGAATATTTAAATGCTTTTTACTTCAACAATATCCTCATGTTTTGTGTAAAAGGAGGTAATAGAGAGTGTAGTGGGACTCACAAGTGAAGAGGAGGAGCGCCGCGGGGTGGCAGCTTCTTTGCTGGCTCCACTTATTCCCTCTGATGTTAAAGAAGCAGAAGATAAGTGGAGAAAAAGACTTCTTAAAGGACTCGACGAGACTGAAAACAGCCAAGATTCAGAGGGAGAGGGCGTGAATCCTGCGGGTTCCCCATCTACTTCTCTTCAAGAGGGGGACTCGGGTTTTACTCTTCAGAAAGATAACCGTACAAAGAAACAAACTGGCCACAACTCCGAAGGTGAGGAAGAGACGGAGGAAGACACCGTGGAGTTGGAACTTGCTCTTGAGAGGAAGAAGGTAATGATCCATTTATTTGCACCACATAAGGGCAGGAATAATGTTGTCTTGTTTTTGTCACAATAGTAGACTAGGCTGTTTATTTTTCAAATCTTGTTTGAAAACGATAGGCTGAGCTTCGAGCACTGGAAGAGGGCGACGTGAGCACCGGGTGTTCAAGTCCTTGCTCCGAGACAAGCCAAGAAGCCTCTGGTTCTCGTGGTCTATTCAAGAAAAATCGTTGGAAAACAGTTTTCCCTTCTGCTGCCAGCCCTGACTCCAACAGCCGTGGCTCAGATCCTCAGGAGAACGCAGAGAATGGTGAGTTCAAATATTACATCTGTGCCTGATCAATGTCTACCATGAGCCAGGGGTACTAACATTTATATAACTGTGCAAAAACAGCCCCTAAACCCCCAGAGAGTAATGCAATAAAGGAAGACATGGAAGTGGACAATGGTGATGAGAAGGTTGCTCCAAATCCACCGCTCAAAGACGATACGGACGCAGCCGAAGTCAAAGTAGAGACACCGGAGCTCAAGGTAGCATAATACCGTAATTAAAAATAGCTGTGAGTGCCTGCATATATAATTTCTAACCCTGTTACTCTTTATTTTATAGTTTCAAATTGGCGAATTGGCAAACACTTTAACCAGCAAGATGGAGTTTCTGGGAATAGACAAAAAAGCAATCTCGAATTTCCATTTGCTTCTCCTTCAAACTGAGGTATGAAAACGAATTCATTTGGAAGTAATATATTATTACATTAGTGTCAGTTTGAGGAAATCTTCATCTGTCTTATTAAATATTTAACATCCATTACTTCTCTTCATGTAATTATCGCGCTGCAATGTGCCAGTAATTATTATTTAAAATTCTCATATTTCACTGGATGTCATGAGAACTGGTCCTGTAGACACAGCTATAACGTTGTAATGTTGTCTTAATACTTTGACATTGGCATCTTGGCTTCTAATGCAGTGTGCAAAACAGACAAGTCGTGTTCCTCTTATTAAACAAGGATTATACACTTTCATGCTTTGTCTTTTTGTGTTTCTTTTTCCATTGGATTAAAACTGACCCTGATGTATCTGCTATCATTTTTACTTATTACTGAATTATTTTTTGTATTATTTGTTTATTTCAGACACGAATTGCAGACTGGAGGGAGGGTGCTTTGAACGGGGCTTATCTTCGCCGCAGACTCCAGGAAGCTGCTGAACACATTAAATATTACGAACTTAACGCCACCCCTAAAGGCTGGGCCTGCCACTGGGACAGGTACGCGTTCCTTACCTTTAACATCTCTAAACCCTCTGGTCTCCCCAAAATTATACCCTGTGACTTCAGCCCCCCACCAAAGCCGAGGTTACAGACTTTGTAAAATGACTTGAGGAGAAGCTTAACCATTTCAACTGGATTGAAATACTTGCCAGAAACGGACTCATCAGTTTTCTGCTCCAGCCGCTTCCTGTTACATAAACCAGCCACAGACAGGACTCACTGACCACATAACAGACTGTTGAGCCCTGTCTCAGGGCAGTGATAGGCTGATTTTGTGTCCAAAGAGTGGAAAGTTTCTGGGAGTGGGAGGGCTATGACAAAAAGGGTTGGTTGGCACGGGAGAGCTTTGAACTTTTCAGGACGGCAACCCTCAGAATGCATTGCCAAGAGTGATGGCCCAGGATGCCACGAGTGTCATGCATCAAATAAAAGGTGAAGATGGAGGAGTAACGGGAATCCAACAGGTCAGACCAAGTCTATTTCATGTCTTACTGTTCTTTTTTTTAATCATTTTTTTTCTGATGTGACAGAAGTTGAATGTGTGCTAATTTTCTGCCTACAATGATTGTTGATGATGGTCATGACTATGCATCTTCTCTGGCGTCATCATTTAACTGGGTGGGAGTGGTTATCTGAAACAGGACAAATCAGATAACCATGGTGGGAGCTACTACCTCAGGACCTGGAGGGTTTTCTCTTTGCTTAATTTGTCTTTGTAACTAAGGTGGGTTTTCCCATCCACACTACCAGTCACCTTGATTTGACCTTACCACTGGGTAATTTCAAAATCCATGCAAAGTTGCTCCCCCCCTTTGCAGTGGCTCTTAAGCCTATTCCCTCACCCCACTGAGCCAGAGTACCAGGCCGGTTAACTCAGTTTTGAGGCCATACATTTAGACTGTTGTCCTCTATCTCTGTTGTCCCACTCTTTAGAGAACACAGGAGATATTTTTATGTGAATGGACTCACCGGTGCCTCGCAGTGGGATTTTCCAACTGATGCAATTAAAACCGCGGAGCATAACGGCAGCCAGGGAACACAGGCACAGACTTCGGTCCAGCAGGACAACCAGCCTGCTATAGGTGGGTGTTTCGTTTTACAATGATTGGTTTCATGACACCTTTATCCTTTCACTGCTGTTACTTGGCTGTTCAATCATGATTCTGGTCTTGAGCATTACTAATGCTGAATATCAATGAATGTATGATATTATTTACTTTGTGTTTGTTCGTATTTAACCACTCCCCTTTTTTCCCCTCTGTAGTTGCTCCACCACCAGCACCTCCTCAGACTTGTGCCTACTGGTCTTCTGCCCAGCCTCCTCTCCCTGACAGCCCTCCTCCTCCTCCCTCCAACCCACCACTACCGCCTCTCCCTCCAGACTCTCCTCCACCACCGCCACCACCTCCTGACAGTGAGGGGGAAATCATGGAGGTGGAAATGGATGTTGATGACGATAACGATGGAGAGCCACCGGCGCCTGGAACTGAGGAAGATGGCAGTGGAAGGCCTCTGTCTTCTACCTTGAAGGTACCCATAAATTATTCTATTGCATATAATAGCACCTGCTATTGTTAACCTGAAGACCAGCTGCCGATTAACCTCTACTGTCTTTTTTGGTCATTCACACAGATGGTAGAGTCCTCTGGTCCTTTGGGGAAGGGCCAGAAACGTAAAGCAGGCCAGACAAATAAGGCAGTTATTGGCAGCAGTCCTATTCTCTACACCCAAACAGCTGCAGGTAAAGGAGATGGGTTGTTTGTATCAGTACTAGTGCAATCATTGTTCATGTACAGTAAGGAGCGAGTTAATTCAAACAAGCAGCTGTGTAACCTATATCAACACCCTTTCAGCTCCACTGATGTCAGCAGCTGCCTACTGGGGCATGTCTGCCATCCCTGCCCAACTGGTTACTTGCGAGCCCCCTGCCCCACCTGTCCCAGTCCTCCCTCCACAGCCACCGCTGCCTCCTCCACAGCCGCCTCTTGAACCTCCAGCACCAAAGGCTCCGCCCCTTGACAAGACCAAGAAAACCAAAAAGGATAAGGTTAGTCCAGAATAATAATTATATTAGACTAGAAGATCTTTTCTCTAATTGTGTAATGAGAACTATTTTACACTCCTACAGACGAAGAAGAGCAAGACCAAGATGCCTTCATTGGTAAAGAAGTGGCAGAGCATCCAAAAAGAGTTGGATGAAGAAGAGAAGAGCAGCTCCAGCGATGAGGATAGGGAGCAGCTCAACAAGAAGAGCATAGAGGAGTGGAAGCAGCAACAGCTAGTGACGTAGGTTTTCTCACTCATGTTTTTTGTCACCTTCAGCTTTTACCTTTTATTGAAATTTCCCATTTTTATTTGCAGAGGTAGAGCCTCAAAAAATGCCAACTTTGAAGCACTTCCTGACGATTGGCGAGAGCGACTCAAGAAACGGAAGATGAATAGCACGTGATGTCTCACAACTTCCACCAAACTTGTATTCCACAGTTCACACTCACTATTACTCTTATGTCAATATTCACAGTTCAATTTTTTTATGATCTGTATACTGTTATGTGCTCATAGTGAGAAACATTTAAAGTCATGATGAGACATTGAACACAGGGCCTTGAATGTCGTTTGTTTCCGTTTTTTTCTTTAGCTGAATTTGTGCCATTTCATTATCACTGTGGTGAAGAATTTCGTTTACTTTTTTTATCGAACATTTTTACAGACTTGTACATACAGTGTATACTGATTATGCTCTGTTTGTCGTAGAAAAGGGAATGCCCAACCTGTATATTTTGTACAAACGGTATTAAAAGAATTTTTTTCCAAACTTGCCATCTTTCTGCTCATTTATGTTTCTTTTTTTACTCCCTGGGAATAGTTGAGCTCTGTTAGTTTTTTTTTAATGTAGAGGTGCACAAACCAATAATGTGCATTTTATCATTATCAACTAGTCTGAATTAAATTTAAAAGGATTCTTATATGAAACTATGCTTTAAGAAATGTGAAAAAAATATAAAAATAAAATAAAAATAGTAGTGTGAAACATTAACACACAAACTTTAGTCTTGCATTTAAAATATCTGTATAAAGTTAATGTCATAAGTTGTTGCCTTAACATTTCCCAAATGAATAACTGTACAGTTTTGGTGCGTGTTATCTTGTATACAAAATCTGAAGGTGTACAATATGTGTATATATATATATATATATATATATATATATATATGCAAGTAAATGCTAAATTGTTACTGTTCGTAGTTTTGGGAATCAACGTACTCTACGTACTTTATTTAACGTAACACTGTTTGTGTCGTAACTCCGCTGAAGGCGGTTCAATTGTGTGGCGTTGCCAGGTCGACCGCGGTGTTGTGGCAGTCGAAGATTTTTGCTTTTGTGTTTTTTGCCAACATAAGTCTGCTGGACGAGTATATTTTGAGTTGAACTAAATTGTGTTACTTATTAAAGACAACAATTTTGGTGTAAACCACTGGCAGGTTCATTTTCAACAGGATGAACTAAGCCGTTATTTTTCTCCAGCTTTATTTTCGTTTCTAGTTTGTACAGGTGAGTTTGGACATATTTTACATTGTCTTCCAATTTTGTCTATGGTTGATGTTGTAAGTCTCATCAAAAAGCTACAATTTTTCCCACTCAGGCAGCGGGAACAGCAGCCATGTCTGGTTCTGCTCTCAGAAACTGGTGGAACTCTGCCCGCTCCGTCGAATCTCACTCCTCTTCCTCCAGCACCGAAGAAGACGAAGGGAGACTATCAGAGGGACGACAGTGTAAGAAATGTCCACACCGTCACAACATAATTGACGTAATTTGACATAACTTTAACTATTTAGACCAGAGGTGAAATCAAGGAGAGGAGAAGTCTAGATAGGACAGTAGCTTCATAGATCAGACAATGATACATTAGTGTACTGAAACTTTAAACTTTAAAAGAGAGTCTGGTCAGTCGTGGTCATTAATATTTGTACCTTCCGGCCACCATATAAAATAGTTTATTATGTAAACTCTTTTTATCAGAGTAAAATAATTTAAAACATCACAAGAAAAGGTGTAGCTGAATGAACAGTAAAGGTAATTGACACAATGTGATAGATATGGTGTGCATCTACAGTCCAGTGATAATATAAAGATAAAAAACTAATGTGTCCCAAAAGTATTCTATCAATTTTTAAAGTTATATTATCAGTATACAATGAGTTTAACTTAAATTCCGTTTCAGTATCTGCAAAACTTCATCGAAGTATGCGAACCAAGCAGCTGCTCGTAGATTTTGATGGGAGTAGACCTGTCTTTAGTCTGCGGGCACCAAGGGACCTGGTGAACCTGCCGTTGATCTCCCGCCCTCTCTGGCCCACCGAGAGGGAAGTCATCAGTGACATCATTCACCACATTGGTAAAACCTGATTATATTTTTTAACAGAATAATAAAATGTCAAAAAGGTCTTTCCAAGACTCGAACATCTGATGTATTTTCTATTATTATTCTTAAAAAAAAAGCTCTGTAGGGTTTGATATACAGTAGGTTGTGTTATTTCAAGTATCTATGACGTTCTTGTTTGTCTAGAGTGGGATCCTCCAGAGCCAGAGCCTTTTTATCAGCCCACTGGACAAGAGAGAACTCCGGTGCCTGTGGGTGAAGACAGAGGGAAGGTGGTATTCCTTGCCGACCATGGTAATATGAAACATGATTTTATTTTAACTCAATAACTCTGCTACTTATTTACTTGTTTTGCCTCACATGTGAATTTACAATAGTAAAATCACACATAAAAAATGTAAAAAAATGTTATAATCTTCCTTTGTTTCCCTCTGTAGCCTCCAAGCAACCCTACTTCTCCTGCTCTCGTGTCGGGGGCAGCAGAGGCCCCATTAAAAGTGCTACTTGTAATCTGGCAGATTTTACCCTTCATTTTGAGTCACGCTTTGAGAGTGGCAACCTTTATAAAGTTGTGCAAGTGTGAGTTTCTGTAGCGTCATGTTATTCTACTCATCCAGTCAAAGGATTTCTCAGTCAAAACATTGAACCATGTATGTTTTCATTGTTTCCCCAAAGTGGTGCCTATGATTATGAGCTCACCCTGCGCACGGACATGTACACAAACAAGCACACCCAGTGGTTCTACTTCCGAGTCGGGAACATGAAGGCACGAGTCACCTATCGCTTTACGATTGTCAACCTGATGAAGAGTAGCAGCCTGTATTCCCTGGGGATGAAACCTCTCCTCTACTCAGAGAAGGCCGCCAAAGAGAAAGGTGTTGGATGGAAACGCGTTGGCTCCAACATTAGCTACTACCGTAACTGCAGGCCTGTAGGTAAACACTGTATTATGATATAAAAAAACATATAAATGTGTGACAATAGACAACGATTAGTAGGAAGTTGATTGAATGAATGTTAAATAGAGAAAACTCTAACAATTGTAGTTTTTTGCGGTACAGTTGCTATAAAAAGGAGTGGATTAGAGCAGTGGTCCCCAACCACTGGGCCGGGGACTGGTACCTGTCCGTGGGTGAATTAGTGCTGGGCCGCAGAGAAATAATCTTTCCTCTTGGCCCCATCTGGCTATTACTTCCACTTGATCCATACCCATATCAACAAAAGTACTGAACAATAGAATGGCTAGAATTCCATCAACAATGCAACTATATTTATTTAGGAAATATTTTCTCAGTGAAGACAATTGCACTGCCTGTCCGTCCAAGGAGTGCATCCTTCTCCTGTGGTTCTCTCTAAGATTTCTACTGTTTTTTTTTTTCTCTTAAAATGATTCGATTCATCGATTGAACAACAATAAACTCAAAATGACTCAGAGTCATTGATACAAGATTCTATCTTTTTATACCAGGTATGTATCTGCCACAACTTAATAACCGGTCCATGAAAATAGTGCGAGACATTTAACCGGTCTGTGGCACAGAAAAGGTTGGGGAACACTAGATTAGAGTAAATAATTAAGTACTGTAAAGGCCATTTATAGAAATGATAAATTGTTTCAGCAAAAGATTCTCTAAAATATTGAAAGTATGCTGTAAAGACAGGTCATAATTAAATTACATAAAAAAAACAGCTGTAGACGAAGCAGTACTTTCAAGATTATTTTTGTCTTTATTCAGAATGCAAAGGAAAACAACAGCGACTCAGTCACTCTGTACTCACTGACGTGGACGCTCCAGTTCCCTCACGACTCAGACACCTGCTACCTGGCCCACTGTTACCCCTACACCTATTCTCGCCTGCAGCACTACCTTCGATGTATTACGTCCAACCCAAAAGTTGCGTCCTACTGCTCGTTACGGGTGTTGTGCCACAGTGTTGCCGGGAACACAGTGTATGTACTGACCATCACAAACCGGGGCAGTAAGGCGCCAGGAGGAAGAACCAAAAAGGCTGTGGTGGTGACAGCGAGGGTTCACCCTGGTGAAACCAATTCATCATGGATGATGGAGGGGTTGTTGGATTTCCTGCTCGGAGACTCAGAAGATGCTCAACTACTAAGGGACATTTTTGTTTTTAAGGTCAGAACCCAAAACCTGGTATTTTGTATATTAAGTACAGTGGGAAATACTATTTTTATATGTTTGTACGTGAATGTACTTGATTAATTTGACTCTGAATCCCTGCAGGTGGTGCCAATACTAAACCCTGATGGTGTAATTGTGGGAAATTACCGCTGCTCTCTGACAGGCAGAGACCTCAACCGAAATTACAAGACAACACTCAGGGATTCTTTTCCCTGTGTGTGGCACACACGGAATATGGTGAAGAGGTAACATCCTCTTCTACTCATAATCAAAATTAGGGAAAGAAATAAGGAGGAAAAAATTTCTTGTCCTTCTTCATAGGCTGATTTCTGAGATGGATGTAGTTCTTTATTGTGATTTTCATGGTCACAACCGCAAAAACAACGTCTTCATGTACGGCTGTAGCAACAAAAATAATGCTGCGTCCCAGAAACTCCAGGAAAAAGTCTTTCCATTGATGATGAGCAAGAATATCAGCAACAAGGTAGAGTTACTGATTTATTGCATCTCATCTCCCAGTGGTCTTAGTTATAATAATAATAAAAAGATTTAAGTCCTTTTATTTGAAGTAAACTATTATGATTATTATTATCATTATTGATTTGATTATTATTATTATTATTTGGAATTTATTTGTTTACCTGCCTGTCCAGGAAGAGGGTTTGACACCATCTAGTGGTCAAATTTTTTAGATGAAATGAATTCTCCCAAGTTGTGTATTTCTCAAATAAGGCTTGTAACTCATATTTGATCCCCTATAGAGACATGACTGTGTATTTCCTGTTATCTATTGTTACGTGTTTACTTAGTAAAATACTCCAACGACACTGCTCTGTTTTCAGTTTTCCTTCAGGAGCTGTAAATTCAAGGTTCAGAAGAGCAAAGAAGGAACTGGACGAGTGGCCATGTGGAGACTTGGCATCAGGAACTGTTACACTATGGAGGCTACCTTTGGTGGCTCCACTCTTGGTAATAAGATCTTCATTTTATCTTTGTCTGTACTTTGTGTGAGTCTTACTTTGGGCTATTAATCGACATATTTTTAATTTCAACACACACAAAATGTGGCAAATTCTATTTCTTAAGTCTGTAAATAAACAGATAATTTACATTCCTGCAAAGTTATTAAGCATTTTGGTGCCTATTCAGCCATCTCTTATCGGTTTCTGTTTCTAAAGCTGTTATCTGTTTAACTGGTAGGTGACAGGAGAGGAACGCACTTCACTACTGCAGACCTGAAAACTGTGGGCTTTTACTTTTGTGACACCCTATTGGATTACTGTGACCCTGATCAAACAAAAGTGAGAGGAACCGCATCATGTTCACAATAAATATCACATTTTGTTTTTAGAACGTGTGTCTTCCTACTATGTTGTTAATGTAGAATTTTGTTTTTAGGTAGCAAAACTTAATAAGGCAGAACAAATGTCGAACTATTTATTTGTACTTCTAATTCCAGACCATCTACTGTTTGTCAGAACTCACTGCAATTTGGAGAAAAGACTTAAAAGAGCGATTTGGTAAAGAATTCAGTCCTGACTGTGGCATCTCCATGTCTGATATTGAAACTAGGTAAAAAAATCATTAATTCATGCATCTTGTGTGACTTCTGCAGCAGAGGAACCACATGCTTGATAATGTTAATTCTCTTCTATGAGTCACCGTAGATAAAAGTGCATCTTCTTTTCCTTTCGGCTTTTTCCATTTTCAGGGGTTGCAACAACAAATTTTTCCTCCTGTTCTCTGTATCTTCTACTCAGACTCCCACTACCTCCATCTCCTCCCTCACTGCTCCTCTTATACTAAAAGACCCACTCTCCCTCCTCTGAACAGGTCCAAACCATCTGAATCTGTGTCTGCAAAATGCATAAACGTAAATGTAAAATGTATTTTTTGGCTTCCTTTTTATAGTACAAGTGGTTCAAATAGTTCAGATTCAGATGGACTCCCACTGCATTTACTGCAACCACACACAGTCAATCCAAAGGTACTGCTACACATTACAAAGCATGGATGTACTTGTATTTCTTCACTTTATCCCATTTTGTTGGTGTCCTTCCAGCAAACTCCAGCGACAAAGAAAAAGAAACGTCTGAAGAGTTATAAAGACAGAAACAGAATGAGGCAAGAAAGAGTGAAAAACAGCACAGAGACCACAGTACCTCAAGATAGCACAAAAAAGGAGGTGAGACAAAAAACATTGATGTAAAATTTCCATTTAACTAAAATTAAAAACTGATTTTTTTTGTCCATGTAATGGCATATATATATATATATATATATATATATCTTTATATTGTATAAACCAATAAAATAATGGAAATGGGGGAAAAAAGAATAAAAAAAGCTTACAGTTCACAAATATATTTTGTTGGCAGTTCAGTATTTTTTGATATTATATTATATTATGATATTATATATTACATTAATTAAAAACTTAAATTAAAAGTCCTTATATTACCAGTCAAAATAAAGTCAAACAATTCAATTAATCACAATCTGCAATTAATACAGTACTTAAAATTTAGCATGGTGAGAAATACAAGTAAAAAATGTCCAGTCATGATTAATAAACATTTAATAATAATAATAATCGTTGGCAATCATTATACTGAATATGAATTTGTGGTAACTGAGTACAAAATCATTATATCATCATCAGTCACGTTTAACACATGAGGTGACAGTGAAGCTGAACAATCCAGAGAAACCAGATAAAGGACACAGGAGGAAATGGCAGGTAAGAAACAATGAATGAATGAACTGACTGAGAAGATGATGTTTATGTTCTGAGTTTTTTTAATGTATTTTCTTTTTAAAGAAAAATGATGTCACCAGTAACACAGTGATCACTCCTCCGAACAGTCATGCTGAGAAAGTGCCACAGATGCCAATGTGGCAGTGCTGCCAGCCTGCAGAGGTAAATAAATAAAATTTACAACTTGATTTTTTTATATATACCACAGTGAGTATATTTGTTAGCATTTAGCATATTTTATATTTTATTTAAG
>JAFBJS010004896.1:145293-158574 GCA_016785265.1 Paraplagusia blochii
TTATCAGTCAAAATAAAATCAAACAATTCAATGAATCACAATCTGCAATTAATACAGTACTTAAAATTTAGCACGGTGAGAAATTAATACAAGTAAAAAATGTCCAGGCAAGATTAATAAACATTTAATAATAATAATAATTATTGGCAATCATTATACTGACTATGAATTTGTGATAACTGAGTACAAAATCATTATATCATCATCAGTCACGTTTAACACATGAGGTGACAGTGAAGCTGAACAATCCTGAGAAACCAGATAAAGGACACAGGAGGAAATGGCAGGTAAGAAACAATGAATGAATGAACTGACTGAGAAGATGATGTTTATGTTCTGAGTTTTTTTAATGTATTTTCTTTTTAAAGAAAAATGATGTCACCAGTAACACAGTGATCACTCCTCCGAACAGTCATGCTGAGAAAGTGCCACAGATGCCAATGTGGCAGTGCTGCCAGCCTGCAGAGGTAAATAAATAAAATTTACAACTTGATTTTTTTATATATACCACAGTGAGTATATTTGTTAGCATTTAGCATATTTTATATTTTATTTAAGTATATTTTAAGCTCTTGACCCACATTTTTGTTGCATGAACCACTAAGATTTTAAACTATGCAGGAAAAAAAAAATCACAACAACATAAGCCAATGACTGACACCAAAAGAAACATGCATTTCAACAATGAATACCAAATGCCCATATGTCAAAGTGCTTAATAATAAATCATTACTAGTTGGTCTGTGCCAAAGTAGTCTTGCTATGACTATTTTGTAATAATTAAAGACAACTGCATACTTCCTCTTTAACACCTGCAATAGTACATGTGTAGATTTTATTCTATATTTGCTCACGGCAATAAAACAATTTCTGTATTATGTGGTTGAATAGTTCTATACTCATACTTATAAATGACTCTTCATTTGAACTTATTTTTTTGCTTCAGGAGGAGTGTCAAGATACCATGCCCTCATACTCTCCCCTTCACACAGGTAATATTTATTTTTAAGGTCCATCTGTCCTTAAACAGGTGGCTCACAACAGCTGGTGGATTCGAACTTGCAGCCTTGAAGGCCAATGACAGAATTCTTAACTGTTAAGCTGTTACCCGAGATGAATCAATACAAAATGAAATGAAAAGACTCTAGTGTTTTATGTTTTTTAAATACTTGTAAAATTTCTACTCCATGAACATTATCTCATTTTGAAGATCTAACTTTTCAGTTTGTTGAACTTCACTTATAGATCACCTGAGGATGGAGACAGGTCAGTGGCGATGCTCCTCCCAGCTGCTGTCGCTTAGGGCTCTCATGCTGCCCACACAGAGCATTATGTACCCGAATCATCACCACTATCACTATCTTCGACCGTCACCCATCCCCTATAAAGTCTTGAGAGGTTTGTTTGATTGTCTGGTTGTCGCAGTGTGACTACATACAGCTTCGTAATTGAGGCTTTTTGGATTAAATCTTGTTTCTTTTTTCCAGGGATGATTCCTCCAATTTCCACAGCCTACAGGTAAGTGGAATGTTATGTGGCTGATGACAAGAGTACAAGTAATGTATAATCTAATCCTTAAAACGTGTGGCAGGTCTCCCTCATCCCTATGTGTCAGGATGGCACCAGATAAATGTCCATCAAAACACGTGCCGACGAGTCACATCAGTGCTAAGTCCAACAGCCAATCTGTTCACAGAGACAGAAGTTCCTTACGGACTACAGAATATTACTCTGCACCGCAGGAGTTTTCTGGAGGACACACAGATGTGAAGGAAGACAATGCTCCAAAAGGTTTTACTATGATTTTCTCTAAAACTCCTCTGCCCGAAGACAAATGTCTAACATTCTTGTGTTTTATTCTGTTTTCAGTGGGATTGTCTGTGTTGGAATGTAGGCCATTTAAAGAGCAGAGAACAAGGTGCCCCAGTGTCTCTGTAAGAAAATCTCACTCATACAATAGTTTCATTGTGCCTGGAATTAAAGATACAAATCAAGTATTCAGGTAAGTTTTCTTTAAAAAATTATTTGTGTTTTGGCAATTTTTGAATTGCTTTGTATATTGTTGAGGAAACAAAGCCATCCATGGTATTGTTAACTGTATTCTTCCCTGATATGGTTGAATCCAGACTGCGTGAAGAGGTAACTTCAGTGGCAAAGCCTTTGTGCCTCACAAAGACAAGATTTCCACATTCAGGCACCTCTAGTAGATTTCAGAGATCTCCACAAAATGCTGGAACAGGATGTCTAGAAACAGATGGACCAGTGGCAGTTCTCAAGAACAGTAGAAAGTCACAATCTGCTCCGCTTTAGGACAACGATATGTGAACTGCATCTTCAGACAGGTATTTTTTAACTAGTGTTTTCTTTGTCTAATGATATAAGACTTAAGGTGCTGGCATTAGAACTTGTATTATGTGTTTTATATACAACTATAATGTATATTATTCTGTGGAAGATGTACCAATTTTATTAAAAGTGGAAAAATAAAAAAAATTACATTTACAAAAGGTCAGCTGCATTTTACATGATGATAATGAACTGCACATAAGGCATTGTTTTAAATGTAAACAACAACCCTTAAAAATATGTAAAAAAGAATATATAAATATAAAAACTCTAGTCGTCTTCAGTCAAACTGCCTCAGATGAAACTGGCTCGCTGTGTGGCTGACCATCTCCCGCAGAGCCAGAAACCCAGCAACTGCCTATGGAAAAGTGACATTTGAAATGTAGCACTCGTGTTCCAAATGTGTGCATAATGAAACTTGTCAAAATGAAAACATGTTCTCACCGTACCTGTGTAAGAATAAAAATAGCCAGAACTATGTGGACTCCTCTCTCGAGAGGCTGTATGAGAATGGCTTCATTGAAAAGCTGAAAGAGAATGAGTGGAAACTGCAGCAGGATGCTGAGCAACCAAAACCCAGCCAATTCTGGGACCTTCCAGAGACACAAACACAAAGTGAATTACATTCTCCGCAGAATAAAAAGCTAAAGACAATATAATATCGACCTTAACTTGCACTGTACATTTACCTTTTCTTGCAAGTTACCCATATAACCGAGATAAAGTCTAATGGCTTCAAACAGGGTCATCAGGAGGAGGACAGTGACAAGGATGAACTTATAGTACTCTGGCAAGAAAGGATACTGAAAAAAAGGAAAAAAATACTTTTTTTCTTTACATAAAATATCAATATTGTCAGTTGTCCTCAAATTTTAACTTTTTACTGGTTATAGATTAAGTAACAAATACTTGTACCCTTGATGCAAAAACGTTACAAAAAGTTCTAAGGGATTAACGATACATCGATTCCACTGTCTCCTGTTTCCCATCACCACTTTCCCTTTTTACCTTGAAGTGCAACATGACAGTTTCACTGATCCACCACAAGGGGAAGAACCACAAGTTGAAGTATAGAGACATCTGCAGAGGAAGGCTGGATAAAACCTGCTTGTCTAAAATGAAAAAAAGAAAAACGCAACAAAGCCGTCAGAAATCGCGGTAAATATCAAATGAACGTCACTGGTGCTTTGCTCTGTAAACTACGGTCTACTCTGATGCTAACAAATGTAGCATTAAAGCTAACTTCTTTCAGTGACGTCAATAAACTGCATGTTTTCTAATACACCCTGGACTTACCGTACGACATAAACGCATCGTTTTCTTTCGTGCGAGTCTGGTCAAATAAAACGTTCCGAGAAAAGCCCTCCAAACGTTTTCGTATCGTCTCTGGCAGCTCCATTCTCCATTCTCTGGTAAGCAGCTGCCACACACCAGAAAACACACCGCCCCTCTTCCTCCTTTCTCTTCCATACTATAACGCCATCGTCGTCTCCTTGGTTACCGAAAAAAGCATGTTCCACTTTAGAACGTCCCATTAATAACACCAACGACGAAAAGGTCAGCCAAGTAAACAAGAACACAACCGAAATATTTAAGTTGTAGTTTCTTTAGTACGCCTCTTTCTTGTATATATAAATATGCATACAATCCAGTTTGTATATAATACACTGTGGAGCCTAACATATCATGAGTTCAGGCAAATAAACACAATAAATGTAGAATTTATTTTTAAATATTGGGGAAAATCAGTGTCTGCCCCAGGGGTGTCAAACTCAATTTAATTGTGCCAAACTCAATACATATCGATTGAAATTAACTGTAAACATCCATGTTTTCTTTTCTCTAGATATTGAATATTGTTTTTTTCATATGGAAACATTGGAAATGGAACAGCCAAAGCTTGATGTTATCAACACATGAGAAATAACATTAGAAATATTTCCCACATCAGGGGTATTTGTTTCTTATTCTGTCTCTTTGTAGTATTTCCAGATCATTGTTAATGTAAATCTTTCGTTACAGAACAAAATGTAAGTGCTAAGCATATATAAAATATTCTGACAGTATGGTCAGAAGCTCCTGCGGGCCGTTTAAAATGACTTGGCGGGCCGTATTTGGCCTCCGGGTCTTAAGTTTGACACGTATGGTCTGCACCAACACAGGCAGGGAACTTCCTCAAAAACCTACTCCATGGAACAACTATGGTCTGGCCTGCATTAATTCCAACTGGGACATTAGAAAAGCAGTATTTGATAAATTGTGACTTAAGAAAATACAGGTTTTACCATTAACTACAAAGTAATGAAAAGGTAGTACTTACATAATGCAAAGCTTAAAATTAATATACACCTTATTTTTTGCATCATTGTTTTGTTTTATGTATAACTTAAAGTTATATTTTGTTTTATTGTGATAGCTCTAATACTTTATTAATGCAATTTTTCCTAATAAACTTCCATAAAATACAAATAGAGCATAACATATTAATTCAGGTAAATAAATCCAATAAATTGTCAAATTGATTAAGAAATATTAAGGAAATTCAATGTCTACATCTGTACATCTGTAGGATCTGTAATCTATTTATACGGCAGATGGATTTAACGGGATAGTTTTAAGGTGCGCAGCATTTTTAGTGTTTACGACCAACGCCTTTGTAAACACAGGAAAAGCTGCGCCGGTATCAAGTAATAAACTGACCAATCGTGTACAAGTTAAATTATCCCAGTTGGTGCTTTTCAGCCAATCAACTTTCGGCATTTTGGCAGTTAACAGCGGCAGACAGAGTGAGAGGGAGAGAAACAGCCGCCACAGACGGAGACGTGGAGAGAGAGAGAGAGTCAAGGAAGACAAGGGAAGCGGGTTCAGAGAAACTGAGTGTTAAATTGTTAATTGTTGATTTGTTATGATTTGTATTGTTAAAGTGGTTGAGATTGTTCTGACAAGGTGTGTTAAAGAAAAAAAAAGCTGTTGCTACACCTTATTTCTCTTAAGTTAAGAGCTTTATTTGAAGATGTTAATACTACAACAACATATAACACTCAAGTTGGACATGATGTTCCGGACCTTCATTTGAATATTTTTTTTTCTGACTGGACCTCTTGGCGTTTTAGTTGAATACCCCTGGTCTACACTAACACAGGCCAGTTACAGAGAACTTCCTCCTACTGGACGGATGCTCCGCCTTCTTCATAGAAATCGAAAGTAAATCAGCAGAGTGGTTTCGGGGAGATAATGGCTAACAGTGTGGATACGTTTGAGTGTTCCATCTGTTTACAGACACTTGAGGATCCAGTGACAGTGTCATGTGGGCACAATTACTGTCTGGCCTGCATCAATTCCTTCTGGGACAGCAACAACAACAGTGGAAAGGCTTACTTCTGCCCTCAGTGTAGAGAGAGTTTCTACCCGAGGCCTGCTTTGAAGAGAAACACACTTCTGTGTGAACTTTTGGAAGAACAAAAACAGGGCACAGGTAATGCTGCTGCTGCTGCAGGGAGTACTGACAGCCAGGATGAGCTGGGGTTGCCCTGCGATGTTTGCAGAGAAACAAATCAGAAAGCAAGCATGTTCTGTTTTGTGTGTTTGGTTTCTTTCTGTGACACTCATCTTCAGTCTCATTTTGATGTGCCGTCACTAAAAAAGCACAGGCTGATTACAGCCTCAGTCAGAGCAAAGGAAACTATCTGTAGACATCACAACAGAGTTTTAGAGATGTTCTGCCAAACTAACCAACAGTTGATATGCTCAACGTGTGCCATGGAGGAACACAAAGAGCACAATACCCTGACATTGGCAGCAAGGCAATGTGAGATACAGGTAAACAATACAACCCATTGGTGAAGTGTAATGTATTTGCCTCATTGCTCATATTGATACAGAAAATTTCTCTGCTCATGTTTTGACAGGGGGAGCTGGATGACACTATGGAGAGCATGGAAAAAAGAATGTTAGAGGCAGAGATGGAAATGCTGGAACTGAGTAATGCTGCAGAAAACATCCGGGTGAGTGACAGTGACATCCACTGATGTAGCTGATGTAATTGATTGGACAGTATATTTTAAGCAATATGAATGCATTTTCCTTTTAGTAACAAGAAGTATATGACGTTTAGGTTTGTCTCCTTTTTTACCTTGCAAATCCACAGTCATATGTAAAAAACAACAAGTAGGCTCCACCCAAAGAACAGACTGTAAACTGAAATTTGAACCTTTTTATGGGAAAGCACTGCCACGGAACCAACTAGATTACTTTGTTTTCATGTTTTCTAACCAGCTGTTTAGTTATGTCTGTATGCCAAAATACTAATCTAACATTCAACATCTATCATTGATCCAATGCATATCTCATTTATTTAAAGGTCATATTTTTTTTTTTTATAGTTTTGTTTACTTTTATATATAGTACCCCATTGCATAGGTTTTCATGGCCTGCAGCCATTATTTTACATGCAACCCTCAGGTCTTGGCAGGCCCATAGGACATCAACATGTTAAAGCCAATCACATTCCTTCCAAAAAAAATGCTACATTCCAGTCGGCTCTTCTCCTTCCTGGTGGTTTAAGATTACCAGGAGGTTTAACCTGCATTATTTTTTTTACTGTTTTCTTTTTGTTGGTAAAACCACTGATGATAAAGCATTGTTGTTGTTTAGTGTGGTATTTTAACATAACAAATACAGAGTTTGTTATCTTCCTAATACACATGAATTTATGTACAGTTAATTATTTGCGCAAGATGACTACGACAGCACAGTTTTTAAGACAATAGCAATACAAATCCACCTGAATTACAGGTTTTACAGTCAATATAACACAGTTTGCAAAACAAATACATGTCTCTTTGTATATGAAATGTGGGGGTTGGTCCTTTTGATATTGTTAGCAATATTTTAAAGTGTTACTGTTGTATAACATGGTTACGTATCATAAAATATAGTGCCTTAAGTTCTAACATTAGGTCTTTCTTAACTACACATTTGTCGTATCAAGTATCGACAACCGGGTAGCAAGAGTGCGTGTGATTGGTCAGAGAGATGGGTGAGTTCGCCTGAAAAAATAGGACACACCCAGTTGTTTAGAATTGTCTCTCTGTCTTGGTCTTGTCGGAGTGATAAAAACAAAGAGAAGTTGTTTCTACTTGGTCGTCATGTCATCTACCGTCAAACAACTCACTGTAACCTGCGACCCACCGAAAGATAAAGATGCTTTTACGGTTGGAGACTGGGTCACTGGTGTCGTCAATCTAGAAGTGACCAAAGAATGTCACATCGAATCTCTGTCGATTAAATTTAAAGGGAAAGCTGAAGTTTTGTGGACTGAAAGACACGGAAACACCACGCACGTTTACCACTCCAAGGACAAGTACTTTAGTGTGAAACATTTCTTCGTGCGAGACCCCAACAACCAAGGTAAGTACGAACGTTCATTTTAGCCTTCTGAATTCTGTGCGCGAACTGCACGCTAGCGGTCTCACCTAGGGAATGTGTCAAAGTTGTCACTCAAACAAGGAACACATTATTTCTAATATGCGCGCACATCTTTTGATAATACAAAATAGTAAAATAAAAAATAATACGAAACTTTTAGCATCGATTAGAAACCAGAAGTCACACACAAAATCCGTCGAAAGCAATGTATTTATTTTGTTTTTGGAATAGAAGTAGATTGATGATCCCTAAATGCTCATATGAGATTGATTAATATTTGAAAATATTCAGTCATATTTACAGTAAATCAAACGTGCTTCAAAAGCTTTTGTTTTGAGTTTATACATGTGGATGGTACAATCCAAACGGTTTTGGCAGGAATGTTGTATTTTGAAAGAAGTAAGAAAACAAGTTTGACAGAAGGAAGTAATGAAAAACATCTGCGCATTGTAAAAAAAAAAATCTTAAAAATGGAAACTGCTGTGGTTTAAGTTACTGATGATGACCTCTATGGCTAAGGATGTCCACAAATATTGTAAAATTATACAAACAATAATTGCTGCAGTCAAACCCCCTTAACTTATGTGTTTTATTCCAGAGCACAATGATAATGAAATGCTGTTGGCCAATCAAAATGGAGAAACATGTAAGTATCCTGTGTGCTTAGAAAACGAATCATTACGATGTATTACATTTCATTAAAACCAGATAACACTTTTTTATAAATTTATATTTTCCAATACATGTTTTGTTGTGAAGGCCAGTATTTATAATGTATTAATATGCTGTTCAATGAAATAACAGATGAGGTCAGACAGGAATCTCCATGGACTATGATGTTTGCTGGTGACATTGTAATCTGCAGTGAGAGTAGGCAGATAGTAGAAGAGGTTTACCTTTGAGAAAAGAAGAACAAAGGTAATTTCTAGGCAACACGGAGTACATGAGTATGAATGAAAGTGATAAGAGTGGAATGTTGAGGTTACAGGGGGCAGAGGAGGAGAAGGTGGAGTTAAAGATGCTGAGATTGTCTTTAGGAGAGACAAGGATGGACAAGATCAGGAATGAGGTGGAAAGCAAGAGAAGCCAGATAAAGATGGGTTGGACATGTTCAGAGGAGGGACAATGGATACATTGGTAAACAAATGATCTTAGAGATGGAGCTACCAGGTAGGAGACAAAGAGGAGAATTGATGGATGCAACGAGGGAGGACATGGAGGTAGTTGGAGTCAGAGTTGAGGATACAGAGGACAGGGGGAGATGGAAAATGTTGGTTCGCTGCGACAACCTTTGAAAAAGGGACATGTTAAAGGAGAAGATTTATGTGCAATGAAATATTGTGGCATCATTGAAGACACAGTGTATAACAACAATGTATAATTGCTTGAAATTAAGATATCTCTTTACATAAGTGGTTTGTTTTCCTGCGTTACCTACAAGTATATATGAAGTCGAATTAAGTAGCTTTATCAATGTATTAATGATATAATTACTAATGTGATGTAATTATTTACAAAGTTTGTGTGATTTGTTGGTGTTAATTAGTGTGTGTGTGTATTTTCAGATAGCAGCAATGTGAACCCAGGATGCCATGTCTATCCTTTCACCTTCCAATTCCCTATTATGTAAGTATTTCTTATTTGGTCCTAATTCACCTTCATCACTAAGGACATCATTTTTAAACTATGGTCAATGTACTGGTAGAACTGGTGGAGAAACAGGGGAGTTTTGATCACTGCTTTAGTGAAAAAACATAATATATAAAATGTCAAATACGCACTGGAGTCATTGTTTCATAGTACAGAGTAGTACAGCCTCAATACTCCCTGCAGGTTTATTTTCTCTGTTTGGGTTTAAGCACTCCTATTGTCACTTTCCCCTGACCGTCAGACTTCTAAATACAGAAAACAGCCAAATCTCAGTCAACAATCTAAAGGTTTAGTGCTATTACTCCTCTGTACATTAATACTTTTTTCTCCTGTGCAATACTCAACACTGTACCACAGCAATGTTCATTTGTTTACTGCTTATTATGCACATTTATATTTTTATACACACATATATTGTATTAATATCTTAAGTAATTGTTACCTCATGGTTTACAAGCTTTGTAGGGAGTATTGTGTACTCAGGTTGCCAAGCAACAGCATTTTGTTGCCAGACTAACGGTTGTATTTTTGTGCAATGACAATAAAGGTCTAAGTCTGAGTCCAGTCTTAGTCTAAAGAAGCTTTATTTCTGAGAAATACATGGCATAAGGAATTTTATGAATCTGAATGTAACCTCTGGACTTCTGTTTGTGTTTCAGGGATATGCCGCGTTCATTTAAAGGTGCTGCGGGTAAAATTGTGTACTTGCTGGAAGCCAAACTGAGCAGATCAATGAGGATCTCCACAAAAGATACAACAAAAATAAGCTATGTTCCAAAAGCGGATTATAACTGCCATCCTGAATTCCTGGTTGGTGTTACTCTTTTCCATTTTTAGTGATGCGTTTTCTTTTTAGAAAAATGACTTCCTGTTCTATCTCATTTAATTGGGACTGAAATCCAGACTCATTTATAGTACTGTTCCAAGTTAACACTGATTTGTTAAGTAAAGTCCAGGTCTATCAAATATAACCACATCACAAAACCATTCTTTTCAAAGTCTTTTCTCCATTTATGTTGAGGAATATTAACAGTAATTTTGATGATTACATTTTAGACACCACAGCATGAGTCCAAGGATAAGAAAATGAAATTTTTCAACTCTGGGACTGTTGCCATGGATGTAGATATTGAAAAGTCTGGCTTCCTCCAAGGTAAATGTCCAAACAGATTTTTATAATTGGTTATTGATATTTGAGCAATATGACATGTACTTCTTCATCTTTCTTTAGGAGAGGGAATTAAGGTTATTGCCCACATTCAGAACAATTCTACCCGTGAAATTAAACCAAAGTACTGCATCTATGCGAAGCACAGTTTCTTTGCTCAGGGACGGCGGCGATTGCACACCAAAGACCTTGTCAAAGAAGTGGGGGAACCAATACCTCCCTCTTCTGAGAAAATAGTCACAAGGATCATCACCATTCCACATGATATGGAACCATCGATCCTTGACTGTAAAATTCTCAAAGTAGAGCACCGGCTCAGGGTAAGCAAGCCACTACGATTTTTCACTTTGGTATTTAGCACAAATGAATGATTTCCGAAGTCATGCTTGTGATGATATTAAACATTCTTTCTCAAAGACTGGGTCACAATCCTCAGGTAGATCGCAAGAGTGTTTTTTCAGGTATCAGAATAATAAAATATCCTCAATATTGTTCAATGATATTTAAATTCACCTAATCGGGTCACAAAGTTTTGTGACTTAAAGTCCCCGGAAACCACTAGTGTAAAGGCTATTGGCTATTTTATCTGTACAAAATACACAGCTTGTCAGCAGTTGGTCCATATTTGAATCAGATTTTTTGTAGATGCTTTTTCTGCAAATGTAATGCTTAGTTGTAGTAAGTTGCATTTTCCGAAAACGTTATGCTAACAGGTTTGATTAAAAAAAAGGTTAAATAAAATTCTCTTTTGTGGGTTATTGAATATTTATTCAGATTTAGAACAAATTATAGGTTTCGTAATGACCTACAGTGGTGAAAAAAATATCAGACCACCCTTGGTTTCTTGTTTATTTCTTAAACTTTTGGCCCGTGCAATGACATTTTGTGGCTCCCACCTTGATGTGAAAGTTAAATGTTAGCTGAGCCCATGAATGTGAGTATTACAATACTCCTCTGAAGTGTTGTATTACAATGAGAAACTGATTTTTTTTTTTTACCAATTTTCTCTTCTGTATTGAACATTAACTGCTAAAAAAAGGCCTTTTAGTGAAATGACAGTGGCCGTCAACCTATTTGAGTTTGAGATTGCTGTTTTGTTGCCTGGTACAACTAAAGGTACATTTAATACCTAAAAGCATTGAACTAAGAACTTAAGTGATATTGGTTAACAGAACCAGGCCTTATAAAGAAAGGAATGAAAGTAAGCAAAACTCCTAAAACTTAAACTCCTAAAAATCTGCATTTAATCCATCAGCAAACTGAAAAGTGGTCAACTTTGAGTGCCCGGATAGCACAGTGCTCAGTGTAACACAGTGGCAACTTGAGCGATTCCAACCTGGAGCCTTAAGTTAAGTCTTAACACTGGTTAAGAAATTAATATGAACAAGTAATTAAACAGCAAGGTGGTCTAATATTTTTCTATGAATGTAAATTTTCAAACAGCTAGAAATGTGTTAAAGAAAACAAATGAAACATTTTTTTTCACAGGTCTACCTGGATGTGAAGTATGCTTCAGACCCAGAGATCAAATTCCCCATAGTCATACTGCCAACCTATCAAGTTCCTGGAGAGGCTCCTGTGCCTACAGCTGCTGCTGCTGCTGCTGCTGGTGGTGTACAGTCTGGATTCCCGAATACTCCATATTGGAATCCACAGTCAACACCCTCAGGATTTGCACCTCCATCAGCATCAGCAATGTCTCAACCTAATGATCCTCCTCCTCCCTACGAAGCATATGGAATGTACCCTTCTCTAATGGATTTCAAGAATTAGTTTGGCTGAGGACTCTGAGCGCACACTTTCATGTCTAAAATTAAAATAAAAATACATTTTACCTTAAAAAAACAATCTACCTCTTACAATAATCTACAATAGCATACTGTAGTCTTCTATGCCTCTATGTAGATTAACAGATAACCTATGTTCTCAGAATATCCACCACTATTTTATATAGACATATTAATATTGTAATAAAATTTATTTGATCTCCCCATATGGTCCATAATATTTCTGTCTAAGAGATTATGATGATGATTTACTGGTTTTCCATGACTTTAAGCACTGTGTTCTTGCAGTCCAATTTTCAATAGTTTCAAGGATGTCCTGTAGTATATTCATGTAATAGTTACTTAATAGAACTCATGGAAATATGATCTCACTTTTTTGTCATGCCATATTTTGAAATACTCAGATATACTTCTGTTTTATCAAGTTTTGTCTTCTGTTTTGTTTTTTAACAGTATGGGCTTAACCAACTCATATTGAGCTTGCATTTCACAGATAACTGTTTGAGGGGTTTATATAAAAAAAATTGGGATTTGTCATAGGTATTTTTTGTTGTGTAAGAAAGAAAATATAAGCATTTTTATGTAACGTAAAACATGATTAAAAGTTGTTTTTTTACACCATTAATTGTTAAATAAATAGAAATAGTAGTAAAGATGTTGATAAGGTTAGAAATAATAATTTGTATTTTCTAATTGTCCATTAACCTTCTGATGCAATCAGCAAACACATTGGACAATAAAAACACTGTAGTGATACTTGTAGGAAATGTGCCTCAATACAATAGTTAGATATTGCACCAAAAAAAAAAGTAGTCTAGTCATATACCACATTAGTAATAGATACAGTGTATTTCAGATTAAAGGTTTTCCTCACTGAAATAAAACTGCTTTTTTTGTGAACCT